>JABJVR010020146.1:8811-39463 GCA_025773905.1 Chitala chitala
TACACCTGTCTCACATATACAGGAAGCTGGTGCAGAGGGTCTACACCTGTCTCACATATACAGGAAGCTGGTGCAGAGGGTCTACACCTGTCTCACATATACAGGAAGCTGGTGCAGAAGGTCTACACCTGTCTCACATATATAGGAAGCTGGTGCAGAGCGTCTATACCTGTTTCACATGTACAGGAAGCTGGTGCAGAGGGTCTACACCTGTCTCACATATACAGGAATCTGGTGCAGAGGGTCTATACCTGTTTCACATATACAGGAAGCTGGTGCAGAGGGTCTACACCTGTCTCACATATACAGGAAGCTGGTGCAGAGGGTCTACACCTGTCTCACATATACAGGAAGCTGGTTCAGAGGGTCTACACCTGTCTCACATATACAGGAAGCTGGTGCAGAGGGTCTACACCTGTCTCACATATACAAGAAGCTGGTGCAATGGGTCTACAACCTACCCACACTTGGTTGTACCTGAAACAGCTGCTGCTGCTTTCTGACCGGTTACGGATCAATGGGCTGTTTCAGAGAAAACTAGCAAAGATTGCAGCACTGTTCTTTTGTCCTGCTTATACATACAGAATTAGGCAGGCAGCTGACACTTTTCCCTATCGCCATACCAAAGAAATCCAGTGAACAGGCTTAATGGGGCAACTAGGATCTTACAAAGAAAACTATTCTAAAAAAATAAACAACTAACACAAAAAAAAAAGATGTTGATATAAAAAAATGGCTAAACAGGTTCATGGGTGTATGACAATTTGTAACATGTCCTTTTCTTACTTACAGATATGAAACCCTAATTAGGTTCAAATAGATATTACAGCTACAGTTAAAGTGTTATAATTTCACCAAATATCCTATAATGTAATATGGAAAGTGCATAACAGTGACTTTACATACTGAAAATGTTTTGGCTGAGAAATGAAACTGGAAGAAACAGGTAAATACAGACATGCTTTCACTTACAGGCTACTTCAAGTCTCTGCTAACAACATTTAATTAAGACAAAAACTGGAACATCAATAAATAGGCAGTCCCATTAAAAGTGAAACGGGGGGGGGGGGTATTAAAGAAAACTTTACCTGGCAAACACAACAAAAATCTAAATGAACTTGTCACAACTGTGTCCATTAAACTTTGTGTAGCAGCTGATGGAAGTGAAAAAACCACCAAATGGATTTAAATGTTTTACAGCAAAGAGTCGTTGTTACCAGAAAGACAGAGCTGCCCAGTGTCATCAGAACACTTAGAGCCTTTGCCTGGTCAACTCTCTAACATTTTAAGTATCAAAGACTACATGTAATTATTTCATCTTTCATTTAACATGTTCAATAGCAGTTTGGGAGGGCACAAACTGATCCCTGTGCACCCTGTACGCATATAAAAAAGGATGGGATTAACAAATTACTTCAGTGCCACCAACAGGCTTTAGTTGAGGCCTAGTGAGGCCTCCTTGTCAAAGATTATAAATCTACAGCAGCGTATTATCAGAAAAATGACAGGCCCGCTGTGAATTGGCCTTAACTCCTATTTTGCTACAATTGTGTTTAGTTGCCGAAGGAATGGCCTGGTCTTTGGAGGATTTAAAGACGTTAAGTCGGCCATTAATTCTGCACAATAGAGTCATACTTGTGAAGACACCTCTCCACTTTATCCCATTCTTATGAAATCTATAGCGTGCTGTCACCCTGCCACTTCAGAGGAATATATTCTCCTTAAAATCTGAAATATATGAGAGGACCTTAAAACGGAACAGAAAGTGCAATAGAATCGGGTGGCTGCTTTTATAGAAAAACTGAATATTTTGCCTGGCACAGTAATGCACAAAAAAGAGGTAAAACATAATGTAGGGAGCATTTTAGTGTGGACTTGTTATCATTGACATTAAATGCATTAACTGCACTATTTGTGCATCATGTAATTAAATTGTAGCGGAAATGCAAATAAATAATGGTTTTGGCAGTCGGATTTAGTATATCAGCCCGTGTTGGCCGCATGGTGAAGTCAGTTTTCGTCATGAAATTTTCACTGGATGAATAATTTTACAGCATTCATATTTCACTATGTGTTTTGCATTTGCTCAACAAATGGCCTTTTTTCTTTAAGTCCAACATTGAAGAGAGATCTATTCTTTTTAATGTCTTATTTCTCTCAGAATAAAAAAGGTCATTGCAACAAAGATAAGACGTACTGCTTTGATTTTTTTTTTCCTGTCCTGGAGTAGATTTACTTTTTATTCTCTCCAACTGTTGAAGCACATTTTGAAATGAGATCATCATAAGACCTGAGCTGCCTTTCACTTGGACCACATTAATGACAACCTTAAATCTCACTTGTTTGTCTCATGAGACACTGGTAACACATTTTTAATCCCCTTTCATCATTCGCCGTACCAGTAGAAATATGATAAGTAATACGACGAACAAACATTCCTAACAGATATACAAATAAGATATTCAGTGTTTCTCCCAAGGAATGGAAAAGACGTCTTTGAAGAGTAAAATATTCCTTGGAGATGATATGCATTGTATTTCTGTGTATCACGCTATCCAAAAGAACTCAAATAAGTCCCAAAAACTTTGTCTAGTGAGCTCACTTTCTTGAAAGCTTATTTTAGCTTTCTTTAAACATAAAAGCAAAGGAAAAAAATCTGCCACAGTGCAGAAATGTTTGGCAGGAAAAGAGGAGTAACGCACACATAAAATACACTTTGAATCCCTGTACCTTAAACACCTAATGGAAATACATCTGCTGAAATATTCCACATCAAAATTCGTGCTTACAACAGGGCTTTTAATAACTTTGTTACTTACTCAATTACATTTATGTGCAATGTAATTTAAATAAATATTTTTTAAAACCCATATGCAAACTCTGCAACTGTAACATATTTATACTATGTAATTATTTCCAATTATAAAATCAGAGGGAGATGAGCTGGAGGGCAAGAGAGGTCAGACAGTGACTTGGACACCTCTGTTGACCCACCAGCTGGAGAGAACTGCGGCTAAATGTTTGAGGTAGGGCAGGGACCACCTCACCATCTGGTTGAGTACTATATCCTCCTGGCTGTGCCAACAGTCATCAAGGGATGACTCAAAGTAAACCAGTTAAAAATGTTTTAGGAACCTTGTATAATGTAAAACTTTATATATCATGAATTTGTTTTCTTTTTCTTTTTGTGATGGTGTCAAACACAGAGAAGTCAGTAATCAGTATTTACATCCACAACTTATCAGTTGTATAATGAAACACTTTCCAGTGGTTAGGTTAGAAATAGTTTTGTTATTAAATATAACAGTGGACCATTAATGACATTATAATAAAAAAAAGACCTATGCATGCCAGGTTGCCCTTATTATTTTTCTGCTGTGACATGATGGATCACTTCTTTTGGGCATGATAATAATTTTACTGTCACAAGGCTGAACGCAACTTCAAATGAGTTTAAAAGAGAACTCTGATGATGGTCTAGTGAAATCTGAAAAGTAGAATTATTTATGTAATATTTTCTACATGCCTACCTGTATATAAGATTCTTGTGTTTTTTCTTTCATTTCTGTATTCAGAACCGTTTTCAATTATTAATGGAAAAAATGAGAGGAAAAACATCTTGCGTTTCCTACAAAAATATCTTAAAACAACTCTCAGCAGGCTATCTTGCTGCCTACATTTTCAACTTAATCTTTATTTAAATCATACATTATAAATTAGTGTATTTAATTTTTCATCTATTTTTCACCATTTTAATAAAACTATTACATCAGTCTCCTTAAACCTTCCTCTTACCATTATAATAAACTGTGCTTTTGATTTCAAATGTACTTACTAGAGTTAAGCTTACGTATGTAAAGCATTTTTGCTAATATTGGTCCAACAGAAAATAAAGACGATGCCTGCTTGAAACATGCACAAAACAGGTTTCCGCTTCTTGTCAGTTATAATCACTCAGTCTCAATATGACAGATGAGCAGCTATTGAGATTTAGCAAAATCACTGAACTAGAAGTGCTTTTTCCGACATATGAGTCACGACAACAGTTGAGGTCTTTTTATAAAAAGCGGAAAGAAAGGATGCACGTTGACCAAAATTGCCCTGCTGTTGTGTCACATACAACGAAATTACCCATGTAACAATAGATAGCCTTTTGATGCCAATTCACACGCAATAAGTTGCAGATTCCCAGTGGTGTCAGAATGACTGGCAATTCTATTAATATTGCCTTTGTCAAATGGAGACAAATGTTCAATGTCATTATCATCTTAGCGCTACAATCACTGAACATAAATGTTACATATTCCTGCAGAAAGCTAAAATGAGAATTCTGTGTCCTGTCTTCACTTATTAAAATACATTCTCTGTTGTTTGTTTATTCATGTAAGTAATAAACACTGCAACCTAGTTTTACTGGCTCACATTAAATTACACTTTGCTTTATACTTTAGCGTTCAGCTCATAATATCATATGAGCCTAAATTAAATTCTTAAAGCTAATTTCATAACCTTAAGGGATACTTTTAAAGTAATGTTTACCACTTGGTTTCTTTATTGTGCACACAATTACTTGTAACAAGGCATTTTACCTTAAATTTACAAAGAATTTCAAATATCCATGTCTACATATAATAAAATTCCATTATGTTTACAAAGAGAAATTATATTATCAGAACAAAAAAACACACTTTTCAGTTTTGTTAAATGCGTTGAGGCAACTCAGCTGGGATGGTTGCTATGTCAAAAAAAAAAAAAAAATGTGTGTCCACACAAGAAGAATTATGCATTAGCAAAACGAAGGAAAGCAAACTTCAATGCACGGAGACAATTATAAGCTAACAAGCTATTAATCTCTAAATGAAAGTACGTGGCTAACGTTAAAGCTTTCTGAATCGCCAGGCCTTGTCTTTCACGCTTATGGATGTATGCTGTTAGGAACAGCCCAGTATGGTGGCTCAGCGGGCACTGCTGTTGCAGCACATTTCTGGGGTTCACTTTGCTTTTCTGCACTGTGTGTGTCTGCATTTCCTCTGGGTTCTCCAGTTTCCTTCCACAGCTCAAAGACATGCTGGTTGAGTGTGATGCTCACCTTAATTCGCCCTTTGCGTGTGTGTCCTGTAATGGCTTTGGCCTCATAGGCCTCAGGCCACCCACGGCCCTGAACTGGATAACCAGCTGGGTAATAGGGGGGTTCATTAAAAAACAGAATGTCACTGTTGACATTCATGTAACCTTTATATTTTAAGTTTTCCATATTAGTACTCCATTGAGTTTTTACAGGCTAATTAATTGACCAGTTGATCAAACATGCATTTCGTGTGTCCTTTTCATTACAGTCCAATGTATGCCTTCTCTGCTTTACAAAGGAAAAAAAAGGCCACCTATGTTTCCTTTGTGTCCCACAGGGTAAAATGTTCTTTCGCTGCCACTTAAAGTTAGGATTCGCTGACTGGTTCAACAGATGCGATTTGCCAGTAGAACCCCCATGCAGGTATGCACTTAGCAGCAGTGTGCTGCCTGTAGCTGTTCAGGGCTGTGTTTCTAATGGGCATCAAAGCCTCCAGCATGACCACAGGTCAGTCCAACCACAAGTCGCAGAAACCTCTTCACGCAGCTTGTTATGGGGTCTCCGTTCCACCAGCGTTTGTGCGACAAGTTAAATCCCCGACCTGTAGGTTTCATGGGCATAAATTTTGATGTAAATGAAATCCCTGGTCAGACAAGTATAATTAAAAAATGTCTATTTCTTCCTGAGTGTTTAGGGACACATGCTAACAATGTGATAAAAATACATAAATAAAAATAAATAAAGGTTTTTTTGTTCTGATCAACATCATCAGACGAATGGTGGTATTGCTAACATTGTTCAGTGCGTTTGTACCTCAACACATAAAAAAGTTCTTCTTAACTGTTACATGGAAAGTATTTGTACGACTTTGTGAACGTGCATAATTACGTATTTTGGCAAGGTCCAATTTCCTTTGTGCTGAAAAATAAATAAATAAACTGTAACGTGTCGCATTGGTTAACTAAACTCAGTCACACCTAAATCATTGCAAAACATTTATAATGGCTTTGTGAGAAATTTGAGCAGCTTGGTACTAAATATTTTTTTGCTGCATCATGTATAAAAATTATTAATCGCTGCTCCCTTGAGATCAGTGATGTGTTTAAACTGTTTGAAGCTTAACTGTGGCTCCTACTATAATGGGATAATGGCAATAACTAATAGCACAGATTACATGCATATTATAATATTGTTGTTCTGTTGTCACTGCAGCGATTGCCCTTTATTTAATGACAAAACCTTTTACCTACATAGTACCTTTAGTCCTCCTATCCAAACGAGCAAGCTGGGCCACTCCTCTTTGCAAGGATCCACAAGCATTACTTATGAAAATTAAATTTTGCTGTATCAAAGAGAAACCAAGAAATTATGAGATGTAGTTTTTTACTTCCTGAATTGAAGGTGCGTTTGTCAAAGTCTAGGAACTCATTGACACGATGTCTTTGTAAATATCAAAGAACTTGAGCAGCATTAGGGGGCCAAATGTTTAGAAGCGAGTTGTTGTCCTTCTCTAGTGTCGACATGCATCTGTGTGTAGACCTACTTAGTGTAGGTCTACTGTACACTTTCTACACGCAAGCTGCTTCGCATGTCCCTGCTCCCAACACTTCTCCTTTGCTAATATGTCATCCACAGTTCTATCTGCCCAATGTTTGTCCCTCTTCATAGGTCTTTTTAATACACTCTTCATTTCTGAAGGCAGAATTTTGTTGGGTAAATTAGTGAGACTGTTTTGTGTAGAAAGTGACTGCTTTTAATATACAACACATGATTTTCAACTCTGCATTTAAAAGCCTAATATAGCATATGTATTTTTTCCTATTTATCTTCTACTGAGAATTTGTATATAACCAACATCCATGCATCCATCCATCCATCCCTCCATTCATCCATCCATAAACTGTAACATTCAGGAAAGACAGGGAATGGAGATCCAATCACAGGTGCTTTTAATGGCAAATCCAAAATGGAGAGTATTAAGCCAAATCCAAAAACACATAATGCAAAAGTCAGAACACCAGGTGATCCAACCAGAGGAACAATACAAACAAAAGGGCACAAGGGCAAATCTTACAACACAAAGACAAACACCATGCACAAAATTAGGGCAGGACTTGGTTTGGACTGGACAATACTAAAAACAAATGAAAATAGACATACAGTAACTCATATAAGGAAAGACAAAAGATATCAGACTCAGGTGGAAACACTCAGGGAAGCTAACGAAAGCACATGGAATGCATACAGGGCAACAAGACAGTGTTAACAAGACAACCACAAGACAAAGATTACACTAAAAAACAATACATGCACATACTAAGACAGTACAAAGCATCAAAATCAGAACACATAACAAGGACATAGTATAATCTATCAAAGAATTACAAAAGGACATCTCCAGGAAAGAAGACGAAGAAATGAGGCAGCACGGGGCCGTTGTGGTTAGTACCGTCACCTCGCACCTCCGGGCCTGGGGGTTGATTCCTGCCTTGAGTCTGTGTCCATGGAGTTTGCATGTTCTCCCTGTGCTTGGTGGGATTTCTCCCGGTTTCTCTGGTTTCCTCCCATAATCTAAAGACATGCAGGTTAGGTTGATTGGTGTCTCCAAATTGCCTGTGGTGTGTGTGTGTGTGTGTGTTTGCGTGTGTGTGCCCTGCGGACCACCCTGGGTGTCTCCTGCCCTGCGCCCTATGTGTTCTGGGATGGGCTCCAGGCTTCCCACAACCCTTAACAGGATGAAACGGTTTAGAAGATGACTGACTGACATGCAAACTACCAGGCCTGTAGAATATAGCATTTTACTTTGCACAGAATTAGAACTGTGGAACTGCAAAAATGTTAATATTGTTTTTTGCAACTAGTTAAGAATTTGGAATTAACGTTTTTAGTATTTACATGTTTTCTAAAAATAATCAATTATGTTCAGGGAAATGCTTGGTGTTATAGCTCATATTGAGTTGCTAAAATAAGTCCTTAAAAATTATGGACTTTCAGATTTTGCCAGCAACTGGGGCAAAATCTATGTATTGTCCAGTCTTGATAATTGCAACCATAAGGGCCAAAGGCTTTGTGAAAAAGGTTTAAAAATGATGTATAGATTCATGTCTCTTCTTCTCCAACTGCTTCAAGCAGTTAACTTTAAGAAGCATATTTTTTGTGCCAGAAGCAAAGCAACGTACACTTTATATCTCAAAATCCTAATAAATACTTTCAAGAATTATATTCAGCTAATCATAATCTAACTTTTTAATACAATAGCTATATTACTGACACTAACATTGTCATGTTACTAAATTGCTCTTTACTAGGTAAAAACAGCAGTAGCTTATAACCTATTGTATATATGAAACACATTCAAATCAAAAATGAAAATTAATTGAATAATATGGCTAAAGTTAACTTTTTTGTATGAATATTGTAGAGTATTTCATATAGTATTTCATATAGCATTTGATGCCCAAAGGATTTTAACGCGTGTATTTTTCAGTTTGTCTGAACTTTAGCATGCCTCAGTTGACAGATGTGAGATAACCATAACAGAAGTTTCTTATCAAAGCTGTTAGAAAGGCTGTCTTAACTGTTTAGCATTAATTTCTCGTACCCGTGTTTAATCTAAAGCAACATTCTAGAGAGTGGGAGATCTGACACACGGTCCTCACGTTTTTCTGACAGCTTGAGTTCTGTTCACTATGAAAAAGGCATATGAACTCCCAAAGCCGTCGTGGCGGAGATTAGATGCTTGAATAGCAAAGCAGAACCACCATACATTTATGGACATGATGGTTACAATTAGTTTCCCTATTCAGTCCTCTCTGTATCTTTATATAATAAATTAAATGACAAAAAAAAATTGCTGATATTTTATTCAAGAGATTGGGACAAGTATTCCAGGAAAAAATTGTTCCAAAATCTTCCACTAGGGGAAAATGAGGCGCTGCACCATGAATTTGCTATTGTTCATTTTGCAGTGTTGTACATCCTATTTTTTTCACTTTTTACTCTTTTCTAATAATGACAGTTAACTCACATGCTTACCAGTGAGTCAGCACATATTTAATAAATTTGATAAACGTAGTCCTTTGTCGTATGTTCAGTGCTGATGCTGACTACAGAGTAATAGTAGGCATATACATTGGGCAGTTAGAGTGGGCTGAGGTTCTGCTGAGCTCCACCTGTCTGCTGAGGTTTACCGCAGTGAGCCGAGATCCTCCAACCCCCCCGATGCTGCCCCCATTCTGCCAGCTGCAGTGGACCCCAGAGGGTCCTTTGTTCACACAGACCCCCGTAATACGAGGCTCCTTCTTAATTACATCCTGGCCGCAGAGGCTGTGCCAGGAGCGCGGCTGCCCTGGCACCTCCGCGCCAATGGCCTTCTGTTTATCACTTCCCACGGTGCCGCTATGTTCTCGCCCAGGAGCCACCTCCTCTGTGTGCCGCGCCATCGCCCTGTGATTAACTGTGCCACTTTTCAAAAGGCCGACATTACACCAGCACCACTCGAGACGTTGCTCTGGTGCACAGATGTGAATCTACGTCTTCTGAGCAGAGTTTTTTCATGTTTGTTTTTTAATGTAAAAAAAGGGTTTCGTTTTTTTTCTATACTGATAAACAACTATAATTGTTCCAAAAATGTAGTGCAATTGAAATAAATTTTTCATATGTTTTGTACATGAGCTGAACTAATTATATTTCAATGGGACCAGTGAGGTTTGTCTGTGACTGAAAAATTCCCTGAAGCTCCATTTGGATTCTTAATTTTTGTTACGGCAAATTTCAGCCATTAAAATAAAAGTAGATACAAAGGCTTTGCATGAATGAGGACTTTAACTGCATGTGTTTTCGCTGGTACTGCTGTGCGCTATTTCAGCTTTAAATTAAAATTTCACATAACGTATATTGTAGGAAATCTACATAAGCATTTAGGTGCGTTGAGTTTGTCATCACTAACGACTTCTGATAGCACAAAGACAAACAATATGGAATAAGGGGTTGTACTTGCAAACAATCATGTCGTGTCGGGGGAACTGAGAATTTTTGTCATGGTCAGACAAAAAGCCCAAATGAAAGAGAGATTACATTATAAATATCTAATTAGCAATGAGCTATCTCACAATGCCTTTCTCAAAGTAGATGAGGTGCCACACCCACAGCCTTCTTGTCCTGAAAGAGAGGTAGGTAACACACCATAATGTTAGGCACTCTGACAAGGACAATAACAGAGAAAGCGTGAAAAGTCTTTTACAGTCAAATTATGAAGACAGAGGATTACGAGCCATGGCTTAACACCAACAAAACCCAGAAAAAAAAATTTTGCTGCATGTGACAAAGACAATCTAGGTACACAAAAAGCAGGTAAACCACAGTCATCTGGTTCTCTGTTGCTCTGTACTAAATCAGATGCATGGAAAACAACCAACACAGGCAAAAAAAAAAAAAAAAAAATGCGCCTAAATGAATAGAGATGAGCAAAGAAAAAAAGTTTAATGAACAGCTGAAGCCTCTATCTCCAGATGGCTTCTGGGATGACGGTTTCAAAAGACAACAATACAGCTCACAGAAAGGCAAAATGTATAGAAGTAAATCAACTCTGCAGCTGGGGTTGCCTATGAGTACTTGTAACCTGAAATGAAATATAACCAGATATACTGTGTTTGTGTGTAAAATGTGTTTGTTTATGTGTGTGCGTGTGGCTAAAATCATAACTGCACTATTGAACTTCATTGGTCCTTCATAGCAACTACTATGACACAAGTTCAAACAGCATTTATTAAACTCGTGCTGTTTTTCATCTTTTAGTTCCACCAATTCACAACGACTGACATGTTAATTATTGATTATTATTTTAATGCCAGTACCACGACAAAATTTGGGAATCTGCATGTGACTCATCCTAGATTAAGCAACCGGCTGTTCAGATAAAGTAGTGTCTCACTGGAAGTACCATCAACTGCTAAGATTATGTCATTTATTTACACTTTCCAGTGAGGTAACTGTCCCATTCACACCACAGAGATGCCTCTTATCAACGGTGTCAGATGCCAAACAGAGACACAGGACATTCCAGTATGCCATCTTAAAGTGATATAAATTTGTCTGTAGCAGTGATAGAGCAGCTTCACTCAACAGAACCTCAGCAGAACCTTGTGACTCACCCTACTAGTTATGTTAATAACAATACTGCCTTCGTGACCTTACTGGCAATTTCGAATGTCTTTTAAAAATTTAACTTCTAGAACGGTTTACGTATTGGCGGAGGCACTGCTTAAATTAGGGCATTTGAATGCACAATGCCAAATTAACATTCACACTCAATTTGTTTATGTACTCAAGTTAGCGCACAACAATTTCCTCCTTGCTCTCATCGGTGCACTTATGCTTTAATTTTAAAATGAGAACTCTTACATCTCGTATGAATTTCTTTTTTTCACCGCGTCACCCGAAGGTATGAAGTTGAAACAAAAACCAGCTTTCACATGCATGTCATGTGTGAGAACAACTGCAAAAGAAGCTTCACAAATTATTTCTATTTGCTGCCTAATGTCTGATGACCATCTGTTGAGATATGATACTTAATATGCATCAGTATTATATCTGCTCTTATCAGCGCTGTCAGGTTTAAAGTAATGCTTTTTTGCATTTCTAGGACTTTTTTACATTTTTTATGTGCGCTGTAAGTCGTCAAACAAAATTTTAAGATAAAATAGATATACTTCTAATCCTGTTATTTTAAAAGGCATATGGAACATGCATTCTATTGTGATGTTATACTGAAGATATGTCCCTTTCTCTCCTTACTCATTACGATAGCATTTACACTGTTTCTTCAGGAGCTCTGTGTATTTCTGCAGGATAATTATATCCTTGCCTTTAAAATGGAAATGAAGAGGAGTGTGTTTCTGAGAATCCATCCTCTCATGGTCAGGGCTCTGCTCTTTTTCGTGCACATTAATTGAAATAATAATCAGGCAGCAGCGCCGCTTCCCCTAATTAAAACCGCCTATTTATGCGCGTGGCGTTCATTTTTAAAACTGTTGCATAACACCAGAAAATAGTCAATTCTCAGTGAACATTGCCTCTGACAGGTAAAACATTTTAGCATTGTGGTCCTGGCTTGCACCAAAACAGGGGGCTGCCCGTGTTATAGAATTTGAATATCAGTACGTATTTAACCCCTCTCTGTTTTCAAAATGTAGTTTATTTTTCCATTACAATGGACAGCAATGGGAAAAGGTTGACTGGTAAAGACTTGAAATTTTAAGTAAATATGATTAATAGAAAGTAATAGAATAAAATAAAGCTTTTGCAACTGTTAGACACAAAGTAAACAGTGTCTGAATAGTAACATATACAACCAAGCATGGGAATGAAGGAACTTAGAGAATGTGATGCATACAATACCTAGTTTTTTCCCATACTATAAATGAAAAGGACAGTATAGTTTTCTTTGCCTGTAGCTTCCTGAACAGCTAAGTAAGGCAAAAAACATGTACTGTATATGCAGTAATAGATACAGTCATACAGCAGAGTGGTTTTGTACATGAGCCTGAATCTGGACAAAGTCAGAGTCATGGCTTTATGTGCCTGTGGAGGATGGGAGTGAGGGGGGTCAGCTTGACTGCTGCTTCGTTATGGACATGTGCATCTAGCAGGCAGCGCTTCCAGGGCCGCTAGCTGACAAGCCTCCAGAAAAGTGTGTAATGAACCGTTGGGCACAGCTGGTATTTGGCAGGGCATGCATGAAGTTGCTGTAATGAAAGAAAGGTCAGGATAGGGAAATATTTTTGAGTGAAGCGGCCAATTGGAACTAAGTAGCCTGCTGAATCAGGGCATTAAAACAATTGCGCCGTGTATCACATGTTGTGGCATTGCCCAACCTTGGCACTTGCCAGCCAAGGTAAAGCCAAACATTTGTCGCTTTAAACAAAATAGATGACAGATGACCGTGAAACTCTTCACTGTAATCACTTTGGCACCAGGGAAAACCCCTCGGTTAAGTGCCATTGACCGTAGCTGTTCCGCCGCAGGTAGGGCAGAAACTGCTGCAGTTCGAGGAGGAGGGGTATCAAGGCAGGCAGAAAGTGAAGAGCAAAGCGTAGCCCTGGGGTAATCGATTACCTGAGCCGCTAATCTGTTCTGGCTGCTTTATGATGCGACTGCTGTAATTACGCTGTGATCAATGGATAACTTGTTCTGCGAAAGGATGATTGGATTGCTCTGTAATTGATTTTCTGAGGTACAGTCAGTTTTCAAGTATGTATTTTAAAGACAAAGGAGAGATAAGGGCGTCTACCACTTCTTTCTGTCCTTTTCTTTTTGACCTTCTGCCAATACATGAAAATAACGATTTGTCAGCAAATTTACCGAAGAGAAAAGACGAGCGTGCCCGCAGAGGTATCGAGATCTTGTAATAAGGATTTTTAAAAGCGAACACATCACAAAGAAATATTAAACGAGGAAGTGTACGATGTTTAAAGTTTAATGTTGCATTAAACTGCAGTTGTGTATTTGTCAGTTAATGCTTACGTCGTTCATTGTCATTACAAAATCTTAAGGACAAAGGGAGGCGGAGTCAATTTAAATAAATATATGTCTGAATGTGTCCTTCAGGGTCCAGAATATTACATATCCTGTCAGTGACATCACTTTTGTTGCATTTTGACAGATTTATATTTCTACAAATGTTAACTGAAAATAGCGTTGCATTGGAAGAGGTGAAACAATATTAAAAACAATAGTAGGTACTTTTATTTACAGCTTACAGCTTCCTTTTTTACAGGAGATGTCAGGGGGTTTTGCTATACGCTGTAGATCTGTAGATCCTGTTATTCCACAAACCTACTGAACAGTACCCGACAGGTAAGAAGACAATGAAAATCCGTTATAAAAAAAAATGTGTGTGTGTGTGTGTGTGTGTGTGTGTGTGTGTATGTGTGCTGTACACCAAATCACAGCAGCTCAGACAGCTGATATTCTATATGACGCAAATAAGAGAGATTTCAAACAGTGTTATTGACAGCTATCTTTCATTAAAAGAGCCCCCACTGTAATCCAAGCGTGTCTGTATTTCTTGCTTTCACAGGAACATGAGGCATCCTCTGAGTAACACGTGGCAGCGGCCCCCACACCTTTCACGCCGCCCCTGAGCATTAGTCAGGGATCACGAAGCGGTCAAAGCTGCAGTGCCTGTGACCTTTACTCATTTTGCAGTCAAAGGTGACAGAAGAATGTTTTGCCTGGCCAAATGGGAATGAAAAAAGGAAGTTTTAAAATTTTAAGAAAAAAGAAGACATCATGGCTGTGGTTCAAAAGCTCTGCATGATGTTCTAGGGTCTAATAAATGTTCTATAAAAGGCCATCTAAATGACGCACGTGTAATACAAATTACCAGTGTATATCTTATTCCATGTTTTAGTAAAATGAGAAATATTATCAGTCCTTCATTGGTTCTGGATTAAAGGACTAACAGATACAAATACATCGTAATTTTTTTTGTGTGTGTTAGAAGGATTGAAACAAAAACAGATGGAGGCCGGAGAGAAAATGTGAGAAAGTGACTGATTGCCAAGACGAAAAGCTTATTTACCAAGAGGAAACAAAAGTGTTGCGAAGTGTTTAAATGTCTTCTTGGCAGGAGTTCAGTTATAGACACGAATCAGTTAATCAGTTGAGCTTCTCATGGTTCAAGTGAGACAGCACACCGACCAAGCTACAGTGCTGTTCTTGGTGCAGCTCAGACTGTTGCCAGGATTCCTGGGCCGTACAAACATATTTGATATACATGAAATTGTTAGTTACCATATGAAGAAAAAAACATTTAGAAAGTGCTCGTGCCAGTCACAGAAAAAAAAATTATTTTGGTTTTACACTCAGCATGAACCTGTAAAGAAGAAAATCAGTTAAAAGTTGCCACTTGTGGAATTCAAAATCAAGGATCATTTCTTTAATTTCCATATTGTATACAGATTAAATATCTTAGGCAGAATATCTTTGGCTTTATGAAATCATAGTCACTACTCAATTTTTTTATATTATTTATATATATATATATATATATATCTCCATCCATTATCTGAACCGCTTATTCCTGGTGAGGGTCACAGGGAAGCCTGGAGCCCATCCCAGAGCACACAGGGCACAGAACACCCAGGGCAGGGCACCAACCCACCACAGGACAGACACAGACACACACACACACACACACACACACACACACACACACACACACACACACACACACACACACACATCTTTGGACTGTGGGAGGAAACCGGAGCATCTGGAGAAAACCCACCAAGCACAGGGAGAACATGCAAACTCCACGCACACAGGCCCAAGGCGGGAATCGAGCCCCAGGCCCCAGGCTATATACAGGTAAAATTAAAGTCAAATAATAGTCCTGTGAGATGGCATGATAAACATCAGGGAAAAAACACATACCCTTTTCCAGTATTGATTTTATTCTATACATTATCACAGACAGAATGTAATGGTCATTGCAGACAGAGAAGATGATTCAGTCGTAGAGTTTAAACCAACCTAGAATAATAGGGAAGTCCAGACATCTAAAAATAGTCCAATCTAGACAAAGAGAAGGCACGGAGAATACACGGGGTTAATCAGGTTCGAGTACAGAACAGAGAGGAGAAATAAAAACAAGCACAATTAAACAGTTAGAGAAACATTCGGTAATGATGGTGACAATTAACAATACCTCTCTGTGGGAACAATGGACTCACAATAAATACCAGTAATTAAGAAGAAACAGGTGAAGTTAATATTCAGATGTGTGACTGGGGCCACGAGGGATGTGAAAATAATGGAGGTGCGGTGAGAGAGGTATTATGGCACATTTATGTGTTTGCAAACATGTACCAGCTTGTACCGAGCGCTGATCCACTGCAGACATTACAGTTAAAAAGCAGCTGGGATATAATAGTTACTGATGTGAAATACAGAAAGAGAGCACAAAATATTCATAATAATGTTCATATTCATAAGCTCGTTATGTTCATAATCATGTTCTTCCTCATAAACACATTGACAGAAAATATCAATTTTGAAATGTGTTCAACATAACAGTTTGAAAACATGGGAAGGGTATGTTGTGTGAATACTTTCTGAATGCATGGTACATTATTTCTTACAAAAATAGGCAGTAATACATTCATGTGGTGTTTTTCAGGAACCAAACACTCTCTTAATGCAGTGAAAAGCTTGATATTTGAAATTAATATTCTGATGTTTTGATGTTCTATATACACAGGACATATTTAAAAATCAAATGAGACTGAAATAGTTAAAAATAAGAAAATTATCCATTGTTACAAATTCACAAAATGGAATCTGCAGTACTGTAAACCCATCTACAGATCCACATATCTGTGGCCATGGGCCGATTTGTAACCACTTGAATCATCTTTTCCAGACAAGAAGAATATTGACTGTTTAGCCTGTCATCTAATTTTGCAAGCAGACAGACGCGGCTGTATTTCTTCTCAATGACCCGTGTATATGGAGCTTAATAAATCATGTCAAACCTTGTGAACTCCACCTACAGTCATGTCTGTTGAAGACTCACATGTAGATACCATCTAAACTGAAGATGCATTACGCTGAAATGTGTGGTCTATTTTTGTATTGCCGTTACTTTCCCACAAGCAAGAAAAGCCTAATTGGAAAATATTACACTGTCTGTTGGGATTTTTTTTTCCTGTGGTATTGATCTGTTTAAGGATATCCCATAACTTGTGAATCATTACTCCCTTAAGGTCTTCTGTGTCCCTGCAATTGGATATTAGTCTCTATTAATCCATGTTTGCAAGAAGATAGAAATATATATATAAGAGTATCTTATGGAGGCCTTTACAGAAAATTAAGTTTATGATAATTTATCTCAGGGCTGGGCACTGGGGCATCATGGGAATGTGGAATACATAATAATTTTTCCTAACTCTAGTTGGGGCCAAGGGACTGATCAGCTAATCTGCTCTATTGGCGGAAGTGAAGTCCTCAGTGTGCCAAAGTGTAATTCCACCCCCAAATAAACTGGAGAGGCCAGACTGTGTTCTGTCCATGACTAAACACTTGTTCCATTTGGTTATGTGGAAGAGGAGCCTTTCCACTGGACGCTTTCCTGTCAGCACAGCAAGTTGTGCGTCCCGTGCTTACGGTTCACCTTCAGTACTGTGGTACCCCCTGATACCCTGTAATGCAAAGTGAGCCATATTCCTCCAAAATGTGTTCAGCTCAGAACGTGCAGTTAAACACCATTGTTTCAGGACAGCGTCCGCATTCCACGATGAGGCTCACTCACTCAGCACTTAAGAATTAGGTACATTCTTTATAACTTTACAAGTGACTTGTGCATTCAAGACGTGTGAAACCTTGAAAAATTTGCGATGGCATTTTATAATATGTTAAGTTTTAAGCGGACCTTTTTATTTTTTTGGACTCTGTACCAAGACTACAAAAGCACTGTCAACACCCACCAAGAAAACCTTGTTTGCAAACACTAATGAGGGCAGGAATAGGTGACTGAGTGCTAAAGGGGGGCAACGGCATTATACTGTATTGCATTTAAAGCAGAGGAGGCTTACACTAATTACCAATTAATCTGTGCTAGTCAAAGCACAATGGAAGTTCAAGGGCTTGGAGAGAGACAAGTTACTGCGGGGGAGTAACCGTCACTGCTGCCGCGGCTTAAAGTTATGTCGCGCAAGCAAGGCGAACTCAGAGGGCACCTAATTGTTAGCTGGAAAGGACAGCAAATAAAATGTCTATGGCAGCTGCATAGGATGTTAGTCATCTGTCTCTTAAATCAGACAGACCAAGGTTTTTGGCTCTCCACACAGCTGTACAATACACACGGCCTGTGTGTAAGGACACTTGTCAGCTGGCACCTGGTAAAACACAGTGTTACTACTGGACACAAGTGGCATTTATATTTCAGCGAAATAAGTACACCTCAGCTATAGTATTGTCTTCTGGGCCGGTCGCATACAAAATCCTCCAGTAACATCCCAGCCGTGACAGTTATCGGAAAATACAAAGAGAATGTTTATATAACGAATTACATAACGTGAACTTTATTTGCGCATTGAAACCAAGGCTTTTTTTTTTTTTCCTCATTAGCATCGGATGGGTGATGTGAAGGAGTCTATGAGAATTTATTGACATTTTGTCCTTACACTAACTGTATTTGATTTTGGTTGTTTGAATGCAGCTCCTACACTTATTAGAGGGACGGGTACAGTTATCGATCAAAGTCCAGCGGGTTCTGGCAAAAAAGACGTTTTAGTTCAACAAAGCTTTAATTAATTCATACAGTGTGGGTCACTTCACCTGCTAATGTTGCTTTTCAATGCGGTTCTCTGTATTGGAAGACAGCCCATCAATCTATTCTTCCACAAGGTCAAGGCAAACACTGGCAGCTTCAGTTAAGCATGTTTATACTTGAGGTCTGAAGCCCACAGTCATTTAATCCCCTGGAATATAGCTCTTACATACAGGTATGATGTTTTCTTCTACTAGTTTAAAACCCCAGATGTCGGTACTGTTACTGTCAAATCTGGGGTCCCTGAAATAAATAAAAAATGGAGTCACACAAAATAGCAAATATTCACTGAACTAGAACAAACATTAGCAATATTTATTCTCCGACATTCCACATTTTTTTTTTCTCTCTGTGAAGACACACTATGACATTCATGGGCTGTTTCACAAATTCAAAGTAGCACGTTCTCTGTCATGGGAACCCAGATGGGTACATTACATGTTGCTGCGCATTTGATTGTTTAAGCTCCAGTGGATGACGATAGACTCGTTAGCCACAGCTAGCGCACACACGTGCAGCCCAGCTCCACACTCTGACAGCCGCCTTGAAAGAATTGACTATGTCAGGAGCTCGTGTGATCAGCCCAGATCGTCACGGCGACAGTCAGTCAAGGAGCCTTCCTCCTCGCCGTCCCTCGGGAGCACAGACTGTTTTTTCTTTCCTTCCCAAGCTCTCGTTATTGGAGGGCTTGCGATCTTTGGCAGCTTACGCTCAGACTCCTCACTTATTAGTGCATGTCCTCTGGGGCTTGGGGTAGTCAGCTGGTTTGGCTCCCCAGTGGGAAAAGGTCCCAGTGCCCCTGGTTAAAAAATGAGTTCCTTGTCCTTGTTGTCTTTCTGAGTGATTGATAGAAATGTATTTGTTTTTGTCCTTCTATTCTCATTGCAAGCATTTTTTTTTGTCTTCAACAGTCTGCTTGCATGCTTTGTTTTACACAACACACGATCTGCAAGTTCAACTTTATAGCATTAAATCAATGCTTTCCTCCCAGGTCTTTGTCATTGTTAATTTTGCTTTGTGTCACACTAGTGTGTGGCCATTTAGCAGATATTTTCACTTTATATTTTTAAACACAATGGCTGAATCCACTCAATGATGATGTTAAGCTGATTATTGTGTAATAACATGACATCTAACCATATATTTCTGCTGCAACACCTACGTTGGCTGAGGGCCTTTAATGTGACGCAATAGGCAGCGTTTTATCCAACACTGGCGAAGCTGCTCCAAATGTAGCCCCTCCCCAGGTGACACTCTGAGTCATTTCTCCTACAAGGGTGACGTTCTGCTTTATTCACTGAGATTTCTTTTGAAATATTAGCAGCTGCCCGTGTTTCCAATCTGTAATTTATCTTGGCCACCGCTTAAGGAATAGGCCTGAATTAACCGGTTTTTGAAGGCAGATAAATTAAAACAGTCAATGCACACTAGCAAAACTAATGCATTCCCTGGTTTCAATAAACAACAGAAGTAAATCATTTTCACCTTATAGCAACACAAGTAAGTAGGTTTCAAAAGAAAACAAGCTGTTAAGTAAAACCTAGACATTTTCAGGTTACAGTCTGAAGCATTGTTATCAGTAACAAAGATTACAATATTTTAAAATATGCAACAAGCAGCTAACAGAAAGCTCAATATGTTGTTTCAAAACATAAATCATATAACCTTGCGGATTTTCTTTTTTTTTTTTTGGTGGTGGCACACTAGTCACATGACCATATTAGCTTCAGCATCATGATTACAACACACAAGGTAACGTCAACACAAAAATGTCAACGAAAATCATAAAATATCTGTGCACCTGCAAAAGTCAGAGCAATGCCAAGGGGCTGCGATAACATGATCTGTTGCGTCTCCATGGTGTTTTATCACCAATCCCAGAGTGAACAAATGCCTCAGGTAATGAGAGGCAGCTGACCCAAGATTAGGCTGCTGGCCTTGTTAAGGTTGAAATAGGGTCATCCAGGTGGACTCAGGTGAGGAGTATGACATGAGTTCTCAGTAAATTCTACTGAGCCCACTGGGTTTTGAAGGACAGTGTTGAAACACACTTCCTGTTGCGATTATGGGCTTTTTTACCTTATGAGGCATTATCTCAATTTGTGTGAGTTGTTTTTCGTATTTTCTATAATTATTCTTCCTGTATCTCTGTCTCAGATATCTGGCCAACGATATCCCACAATACTGCAGTACTGCCAATTTATACACACATTCACACACACACACACACACACACACACACACACACACACACACTATTTGTGTGTATAATTTCCTATTTATCACAACTTAAGTTACTGATTCATTCTAGCACTAAAGACATATATAGCTATATTTAACAAAACCGACAAATTTATCTTACTATTTCTCACAACATGTGTGAAAAATAAAAAAATATTCAAAATGAAAACGACCTCAAACACTTGCTGGGGTAACACCCCCCCCATCCGTGAAGCTGACCTCTTAGAGAGCAACAGCATCACGTGTCCAGATGATACTATTTAAAGAACATAAATAGGCTCTTAACGACCGTGCACACAGAAGGAGAACACGCAGGGGAAAAGATGTAAGCAACCGTGAATGCAGCGCAAGACACACCCCTATAATAAATTCAAAGGCACATGCTGTATAGTGTCCAGCCAAGTGCAACCATGCCATGAGACAGTTTGATGAACATGAAAGGCCTGCCACGTCCAGGAAGGCTTAGTGCAGAAACTCAGTGTAGCAGCACGGTACCTGGACATCGTGAGTGGTGCTACAAGGCACACGCCTGGCATGCGCCGGTCTCCGCTCTTTGTTGCGAGTGGACCATGGCAGCTGAAGAGATAACAAAATTCCACTCTTGACAGGGAAGAACAAGTGTGGCTGCTGTACACCAGGGAAAACAGATGCTGGACCCTGGAGGATTACCAGAGCATCGCCCGGTCTGATGAATCTCACCCACCAAATTTCGCACTAACGGCAGACGCTGGATGGGATAAAAACAACTGGAGTTCATGTCTACATCTTGTTGGTTGTCAACAGTTTGGGCTGCCTGTAGTGGTGCGATGGTATGAAATGTGCTCCTAGCCCATTCTTTGACACGAACGGACGAGAGAAGTGCAGGACGCAGGACATTGTGTTGCAATGTGAGTCTGAACATTGCAGTCATGTTGCATTTATTACTTACAGAGGTATATCTATTAGGGGCTGAGTCTTTTCATCAGATATATATATATATATATTCCATTCTGCAGGTTAGAGGATGGTTTGGGAATCTGTGCTGGTAAAATCAACTTAGACAGCAGCCCAGCCTATTACCAGATCTCAAGCCAGTCAAGAGCCTGTGAGAAGACATACAAAATGGACATCACTGCCTCTTAATGCACCCTATCTGTGGGAAGTAATGGGATCTCTGTGGGCCTGTACAATGCTGCTTTTCTTAACCTTGTTGATCTCATACCCTGTAAAATGAAAAGCTGTTATGAAAGAAGGAAAAACTCACCCATTTTCCTAATAAAGTTCCACTCAGATAATGTGTGAATCGTCTCTGCATTATGAACAATGTTAACTCAGATTTTAAATCACACATTAGCATTAACAATCAGTCTTATTATCATCATTCAAGCTGGATTCTCCTCGTTTTAATTCCAGCAATGTTCAGACGGCGTTTAATCACATTTTACAATTTCTCGTTTCAATTAATTGGTTTCATCAGCTGGTTTAATTTTTTACTTTTCCAGAATAAGACAAAGTGTCCGGTCGATGGGGGTGTTCTGAGCTATTAATCATTAGGTTGTATTAACTAACCAAACGTCCATCAGAAAGAAAAGTATTAAGGTTAACTTGTTGATTTGCTATGGGAGGCAATAAATCACCTCAAATAGCAAACTCCATTGAAAACCACTTTTTCCTGCCCTTTGCTTCCCTGAGGAATGGTTTTGATGCTGGGGAATTTTTCAGTGTAGCAATGAGCAACTGTACATTTGTTCTGTAGTTTCTTCCTTAAAGCAGCCCACATTCAAACCCAAGATCTTACATCCTGCTCAGTGCTACCAGACGAGAGGATTAGCCTGCTGCACTAAAGACAGTTGAGAGATTTATACTGTAACTATTAACTCTGCTATGTCAGTTTTATACTGTATGTTTTTAAGGTATTTATTTCAAAGACTTTTTACTGTGTTTCAGCTTTAGTTATATGAATGTCATTGTCCTTTGGTTTGAAAAGGCTCCTTTTATTCTAAAATATATATTTGTTTTAATATTTTTATTTTAAATTATTATTTCATTATATACATATTTTCATATGTATGCTACCAAAGTATTACGTTGCATTGAAATTTTTATGTTTTTCTCTTTTTACATTTTTATCTTTTGGTGGCTCAATGGGTAGAGCATCAGGCTCTGGGATGCACAAGTCTCCTGGTCCCTGGTTCAAATCCCAGCCCAACCACCAAGTGTGTCCTTGAGCAAGACACTCAGCGCTAGCTCCCTGGGCACCATGTATGGCTGCTTACTGCTACCCCCAGAGGATGGGTCAAATGTAGAAGACAAATTTCATTTTGATATGTATGTGCAACATGTATATGTATGCAATGACAATAAAAGCTGATTATTATTATTTATTATTTACCCTTTCATTATGCACTGTAACTTTTCTTACGTAAGGCACTCAGAGTTCCCACTGTGTATGAAAGGTACGACACAAAGAAACTTACCTCACCTTGCTAATGAGTAATTTTTCTTGCACTTAAATTGTGCGGACACTAATTTGGCATTTCACAACCTCTTAATTTGAGCCCAATTGCATCTGAGGTGAAATCAGGAAATTTATAATTTATAGTTAAGTTACAACCTAGCAGAGATGTTTCAGAATGCAACTATACTCACCAATACCTAACCACCTCATTACAAAGGTCGACATAAAATTTGTGGAACTTGTAAATTACAAAATAAGAAGAGATTTTATTGTCATTGAGTACCTACTACAACCAAGTTGGTTCTCCACATTTAACCCATCCCCTGGGAGAGCAGAGGGCAGCTATTGCTCAGTGTCGAGGGAGCTGGCACTGGGCATCTTGTTCAGGGACACATCTGCTGGCTTGGGTGGGATTCAAGCCAGAAGACTTGCACATCCTAGCCAGATGTTTGATCTATTGAGCCACCAGCAGCCTAAATGTGAAAAATCCTTTTATATCCACACATGACGCTATTTATTCAGAATGGTGGTGGATCATTTGCCCTAACTGCCTAATTTGAAGCTTGCTGTGAAGCAGAACTAAGGTTTTCTTGAGAGGTCGATGTACTTTATGAAAGTTTGGTGCTCTTGCTAAAATGAAGGAACGTGATCTGAGGTCCTGTTAAAGTTGAGTCTTTTTTCCCCTCCATAATGTGATCGATATTCTCTTTCTTTTCTGTCAGATTTTGCGCCTTGCACAGTAACTCCCTAATTACTTTAGCAGTAATGGGCAGGTTGGCAGACCAGACCACTTCCTCTTCTATAATTGTCACTGCTGGGTTGTGGAATCCTGTTGGTGTGAATCAATAAGCCTGACTTCCTCTACCTCTTCAATGGCTTAGACTCCCTCTCTACCCTGCCATCCCTCCAGCCCTGCAACATTACCGATGTTAAGTCAATTGAGATAAAACTGTTGAGTTAACCAAGACTCTTGTGTATGCAGGTGTTGTCCACTGATATCCTTTTTAAGTATTCAATTAGTAAACTATTCTTTGGTCGTTTTAACCACTAGTGATGCTTATCTGGAAAAATGCAGTTCCTGGCTTGGTTTCAACGCAAAATCTAATTTAAGTTTTAAGTGGGCATAAAGAAAGCATTTATTTAAATTTGATTTTTTAATTGTTTAAAGTAAAAATTAGCTAATTTTAAACAAATGATCCTTTTCAGGAGCACAAAAGGCCTCGAGCCTAAAACAGGTAACCAAAAAGGGTACAGTCAGGGCACAGTGCTGTGACCCCCCACAGAACACTCAAATGCAGAAGCACAGACAGTGGGAGAGATGGGGGACACCCCCCCAGTTATATAGACGGTTAACTAGACACACCATTACTATACATAGTTACATAGATGTCTCCCCCACCACTTTTGAGGGGAAAACTGTACCCTTTTCTAAGTATAACATACTACCTAAATTAGAGCCTCCAGTTCACCTGAACTGCATTTGTTTAAACTGTAGAGAAATATTAGAACACCTGGACGAAATAAACACGCACGCACGCACACACAGATGGTGTTCAAACCCAGAACTGAGATGTGAGGCACCATCAGTACCTGCTGAAGTGCCATATATCCCTGACAGAACTAATACTAACAAGTGAAATGATAAACCTGTGACAGACGGCCATCCCATTCAGTCTGTGTCCAGCCTTGTCCTCTGACTAATTCTAAGTGAAAAAAACCTACAATATACATTTAAGTAAAAGAAAAGAAAATTGTTCAAATCAAATACATGATCAAATGTATTTCCTTTCATGTGTATTTTGAAATATGCATTCACTAATAGAATATTAGAGACATTTCTGTATTACAACACATGTGCAACCCCCCAGAGCCTAAATAAAAATTTTAAAAGCACACTATCGTCTTTAAAGAGTTAAAGCATATGGACAGTGCCATTTCTGAGCTAAAATGCAATCACACACTGAGCCCACATAAGAAATATGCACGGAAAAAAAAGAAGAGTTCTGAAAGGCCAGGTAAGCAAATTGACAAGGCAGTTGAAAGGGGTCTTTGAACCAGCGAATGTAAGAAGGGAATGGAACACATTACATGAGTCATAGCAAAGGGGAGGATCTCAGAAGAAACACTGGTAGAGGCCACATTAAAGTTCTACAAAACAAATGAAATAATTTATGGATGATTGGACAGCATTAAAGTCCTAAGGCCTTAGGCAGTCCTTTGAACAGAGGAAAAAGAGGACTGAATAAGATTTTCAGTTTATAATAGATGCAGATGTAACAGACCAGAGGGGGAACACGGTTAAATTCTATCAGAAATTCCTGTCTATCCAGTTCTTTTTACTAGGCTATTATGTATAATGAAGAGTGAGGAAATTAAAGAAGTAGTGCAGGCACAACTGTGGCAGGCTCTGAGAAGTGTGTGTCCAGAGAAAACACTGTGACAACACTGCAGTTTCCTGTCCAGGGAAGTAATGAGGGCCAGATTCCCTCCACGACCAGATTCCAGCTTGGTACCTCTGTGACACAGATGCAAAATGCTTTCAAACTAACTAAGATGACAACATTAGTCTGCCCTCCCTCCCCCTGCCCAGACACACCAAGTCTTTGTGGTGCTGTCATTTTCACTCATCTAGGTACCAGGCCTAATAAAGTAGTCAGCTATGGACGGACACGCAGTGCCGTGAAGTAAGCCAGAAACTGAGAGATTGTGATGGTCGCTTTTTGAAACGCATGGCATTTCTCTTCGGAATAGAATGCTGGCAAGGGAAAAAATGAGAGACAACGCTGTTACAAGTGAAGGACATTCCCAAATCAATACAATATTTACAGGGAAGAAAAATTAAGTACAGCAATGCAATTTCTCTTTTGGACAAACAAAGAGATTTTAACAAGCAACAAAATGGGATATTTGTGGCCAGTGCAGACATTTACTCTATGGTTGTCACACACACATACCCTCCCCACACACACACGCACGCACACATTCCCATCAAATGCATTGGAATTATGGGTAGATATTACTAAGTAAGGCTTTCCACATATCCCATCTCTCTTACCTTTATCTTCTATGTTAATTTATGAATGCTTACTCATGTACTGATTATTTAATGTGCAGATGTATCTTCTAAAATATTAATGACAATACCTGATTGCATTGTGGTGCAATATTTATGATCTGAAACTATTAAAACTATTTCTCTGTGTACTACAGCTTCTTTGGCCAAACATATGCCAGACACAGTGTATGATCAATGTTGATAAAGAAAACAAACCCATTTTCAATAAATCAAAACTGTAACCTTGCTATTAGACTTTTTAAGTAGTCCTCTAGACACCATACTCATTTGCACACTACTAGATGAAAATAAAAATGTTTTGAAGAGCAACTCAACTGGTACAGACGAGACACACACAAACTATGGTCTAATGGCTTGAATCGTAATAAAAAAATATGCGCTGTACAGTGGAGAGGACTGTTCCATGTGCAGCATAGTAGTGGAGGACCTTGTCTTGTAATATGAAGACAACAGACTGTGATGTGCACTTTCAAGTCCACTTAACCTGAACTGCTGCCATGAGACATCCAGCTATATAAATCTGTAAACCCACACGTTGCTTTTCGTTAAAAGCAACGGCTAGCCAACGTAACGATAACGACAAAGGAGCAGAACTCGCCAACACGCCGTTAAAAGGGCACGCTTCACAAACAGCAGGCCGCTAATATGAGTAGACAGCGTGATCTTATTTTGTTTTACTTTTCAAGACATCTGCCCTCACAGAAAATGAAAGTACGTGTTTGTCATATGTGTCATTCAACCCTTGATTTGAACGAATGAATCAAGTACACGTTCAAAAAAGAAGCAAACAAAAAAAAAATCTAAATCTTCGAACTGGCGTTTGATGTCATGCATTGTACACAGAAGAGTTTAGTTACACGTTTTGCCTTTGTTTGCCCTTGATAAAGTACTTTCACACAAACACCATCGTGATTTTGAGCCTCAGTAGACTGTACATTTCGTATTGATTGATCCTGTTACAATTCAACACATCCCCTGATATGCGATTAAATTATTTTCAATGGAGGACTGGGTCTAATTAGAGATGCGCCATCTGTGACGCTCTTGATAACTGCTTTGCCTTTGACAGTTAAACTCACTATATTATCAGATCTCTGGGGAGCTTTAAAATAGTTACCCCCCCCGCATCCTGTTACTTGTACAAGTAAAATATCTGAACAAAAAGTGCATACATTTACATATGGATTAATTATAGTTAAAAAAAAAAATGTGTCCAAATATTTGATTGAATTAAGTGTTTCACAGGGCAGAACTAATGGATGAGAAGCTGTTTTTTCATTGAATCTGCACTGAAGGAAAAGAATTAGGAGGTGGGACGCCTGAGTGTAGATTAAGATTAAATTACCAGGTGCTGTTGACTCTTAAATCAGGGTTCCCGGTCTGGCATTTGCGTCTGCCGATAAATCAGTCGTCCACAGCTGGCCTCCTGCAAGCTATAAATTGCAATCCTCTCCTCGGCAAGCCTCACGTATAGATCCCCCTAGCAGACTCTTAATTGCCAGTTCTTAGAATAAGCAACAGCTGGCAGTAACACGCCCAGATAACACCCAGGTCCTGATCGCGGTGTCATTTCAGCTTCCCGTTAACGAGAAAAATGGTGCCAGGATGAGAGGCTCTGCTTAACATAATTTAATAAATAGAAAGCAAACTCGGTGCTGCACATGGCAAAAGTAAATAATCTCTGGAAATCCTGTAATTAGGCTGCTGGAGGCTGCCAGTGGAAAGGACAGTTCATAGATGGGTTCTCTGCACAAGACAAAGTACAGCAAGAGCAAGCACTAATGAAGGAAGTGTGATGACTGAAAATGTAGAAGTCACAGACTCATTTTCACGGAGGCAAGCGCTACGCAAGAGAAGCCAGTGGATTTCAAAGCGTCATCAGACAGTCGCCGGGGTGCCCTGTCTCCATAACTGCATCGCGTCCCAATTTAAATAGCGTTGTGAGTGCTGCTTCTTTTAAATTCCAACTCAAAACAAGAAACGTAACTGTGGCTCTGGGTTGTAGAGTCTGTGCGTCCTGTTCAAATATGCTCTTTGTCAGGGAAAAGGGCACGTCTGGCATTTTTCAGCAGAACCGCGACTCTGTGAGGGCAGAAACAACATGTCAGAACTAAACAGGAATCGTGAAGACCTGCGCCTTTCATTTCCAAATTAAACAGGTTTAGCTGGATGTGCATAGTAACATACACATAAAATTATATATGTTTTAATTGTCCAGCTTGTAAATTATCATAATTTCTTTTTCAAAGGTAAACATTATGTTGGGTATTTACAATTAGTAGCTGTTCATGCATTCGTAGATGTACATTGGAATAGTGTGTATAAGCAAACATATACAGTTAATGTAGACGTGGTGGCCAAGTGGTAAGGCATGTTCCTTTGTAGAAAGGAGCTCATGGGGTCAGTTTGCATCCAGTCTTACTGCTTTGTGCCTTAGGCTGGCTGGGGTGGATTCTGGGTCACCAGTGACCTGGACCAGCATAAGGGATTGTGCACTAAATGGATGGTGTATACAGTTCAAAGAACAATCATATAAAAATGAATGGAAAAATCTCAGGGATGATTTTGACAAAAGTCCTGTGCATTTAAAATTTGAACCTCAATATTAGTTGATTGTGGTCTGAGCCAGTCAAAAACAAACTCAGTACTACATATACTTCTATTTAACTGTTAATCGTTAAACTGCATGTAATTTTCTGGCCCAAGTTTGTATTGATACCCATAGCCCAGTTTCCAGGCCAGTCCTTTCAAGTCAGTGTAACATTATCCATTTTGTTAGGGCATACTTGTACAGTGCATCCACTTGCATCCCATCTCTGCTTTCCTTAGAAGTAGTTGCATCAGCCCCACAATTTATTTACATGTCATATGGTCTATTGTTATCGAGAAAGTGTTTTCTGTGTTTCTTTTAGCTTCATTCTACTTGTTTCAGTTGTATAACCACATACTATGAAAAAGAATTGAACCCATTTTATATTTTATAAATATGACATATATAACGTAATATTTATTTTAGTGCCATTTTGTGGAATAATTCCTAGTTGGTTCTTCTATATTACCTGTTTTTATGATCATAAGGTCATTTTTTATTGATTTATTCCAGCCTTGTATTTATATTAAAGTGAAGTTCTTCAATACTTTGGTCTCTTGTCAGCTCACTAACTGTTTCACTCTTAACATTCTTAATAAATTCGTGACACGGCTCCTGTGTTCAGGTTTTGGAAGAGTGTTGAGTCACTGCACAGCTGTCATACAAAAAACAGATAGGGAGAGGACAGACTTATGAAATCAGTTAGTGAAAGGTTTCAAAGCACTCCTATAGAAACCTTCTATTTTATTTCTAAAGTTTTGCAAAAGGTTTCTCTGTTCTTGCCGTAACAATAACCACAGTTAGTAGGCATGGTCAACTGGTAAGCCATTGCCCTTGTAGGCAGGAGGTCACAGGCTCAACCCATGTTCATGCAGCAGTTTGGGCCCTGTCCAGCCCTACCTTTGGCCTAGACTGCATGTATAGGCTCCAGGTCACCCACAAAGGACAGGCAGCTGGATAATGGACGAAGATAGCTATTCTCTGTACCCTGCAAAGGATAAGCTCTTAGGTAATGGAGGCCACTGGTAATAATGTAAATGTTTATTTTGGTTACCTCTTTCATCATAGACTACAAAAGGATAAGGCACCCAGTACAAAATCATACAGGAAGCTCACCGTTGTAATTGCAGCGATATTCAAAGCCAGTAGCCGAGGTTTGCTCTGTTACCACAATCTTAACAAATAGATGCCCAGACAGGGACAGAACAAGTGGCAAAGATACCTGAGGACGCATATTAGAATAGTAATATGACCTTCTTCTGTTAATAGAAAGGCCTTCTTCTGTAATTCCACAGTGTTGTCCACAGTATAAATCAAATCAGTTTTTTTCCACTCACAGCCATGAAAGTCCTTGTACAAAACAAGCCATTTCTCCAGAGGCTTCTCAAAAACTCCTCAGCCCAACCTTCGTTTATAATTACGGTTTGGTTTCCTAGTGCTGGGCCAGGAAATGTGTTGAAATGTACGCTTTTGATTTAAGATTTAAAAATTTGTCAGCACTTCGTTTTTTAAATTGGCTTACAGACATTTCTGTGGAATACTAATGTTTCATTGGAGCTGATTTTCGACATGAGCAGAGTGTACACTAAGGTCTGGGTAATGTACAGCACATTCGGTGCTGCTTTAAAGTATTAAAGATCTGATTTAACGAAGAATTTGCCCAAAAAAGGCTCAAAATTGAAAGTTTGTCACCAGAAAAGTCATAAAGGGCTGCATAAATTGGACTTGTCTGTGCCGATGTGGCACGCTGTCTAATTTGATAAGAGGTATTGATTACCCCTCAGCTGAGGCACTGAGCACACTGACAGCAGAGACCCTCTGAGCGGACAGGCTGCCAAAGTGCTAGTGTGGTGCCTGTCTTTCTCAGTGCCTACAGTAAGCCCAGGGTGACAACAGTGACGTCTGCA
>JABJVR010020164.1:0-39416 GCA_025773905.1 Chitala chitala
GCAATTATTTTTCTTTTTTATATTGTGCTAAGCATGAAAGGTATATTCTGGCAGAGATGGTTTGGTGCCTGCTTAAGGGTGACACCTGAAAATACACTACTAGGTGGTAGCTTTACATTTTCTCAAAGAACTACTTTCCAGCACAGGATTCTTTGTTTTTAGAATAAGTTACGCTAGGCGATGAAAAAATATGTTTTCTTCTTAATACAGGTATCTCCTTTTGCTAAAATAGTTTTCACCAGTTGTGCGAAGGATGCGTTTGTAATGTGTGAATAACGTTGCATGTCTGTGGAGAGCGGTTGGCTGAGCACTGAGTTTTCATGGAGAGCTCATGTCATTGGTCTCACTGCTCCAACAGCACCAGTTACTTCCTGTAGATCTGCAGAAACAGTGTGCTTTCCTGTCATCAGAAGTGTGCTGCTGACCTCCACGAGGACCATTCCCTACAACAAAGATGACTGCCTTCTCTTAATGTCTTAATTATAAAGATTAATGCCTCTGCTGAAAAAAGCCAGGGGCAGGGAAATTGGATTACCAGCCTGACTTTACTAATTTTCCACACTCTCTTTTAGGCTTAGATGGATTTATTGTCTTAGGTTAAAGACTTTGGCCACCTTGGCTTTAGCAGTTGTTGAGGTAAGAACTCTCTGGGTTATTCTAACTTCACAGTGGAATATGGACATGTGCACACGCGTGTGCGTGTGTGTGTGTTCCAAAGCAGCGCACTCCTTCAGCTATCTTGTAGGTAAACACAGGGTTCCTTTAAACTGGACCTTTGTTTAGGTGTCATATAAAGAGGAGTTTTATTCCAAATAGTTTTATTCATGGTACTAATGCTTTAGTAAATTACATCAGCCTAGTGCACGAAACCTACTGTACCTTCTTATTATAAAGACACAACATTGTTGTTTTATATATCTTTTCCTCAAGGAAAAAATAAAATGTCTTTTGAAATGTAACATTCAGTTTAAAACGGGAAATATTTTAAAAGTGATGTAGTAGCTTATCGGGAAAATGTGTTTCTTGGGGTCTGCGTAAATTATGCTTTAAATAGTTCCATTAAGAGTTGGTTAACAGGACAGCGTTCAAAAAAAGCATGAACTGCTGCTCCTTGTTTTAAATGTGTTAGGATTATTGGGCAGAGACAGGATTCAGTACAGACTGGCAGAATGGCTAGTTGATGGGGTGTCTCTCACTGTAAGTGTGCCCCATTGTTCTGTGTTAGCCTATTTTCTAAAGGCAAAAGCACGAAACACTTACTCAGAATGCCATTCACATTCGACACGAGAGCGTTTGTGCATTCCGTATATTCTTGTCCAGTGCAGAAAAGGGAACACTTAAATTGATGGTTAGCGGAGCATTACACAGCTGTTTGAAGACAGTGAATAAAGAAAAGGAAGAAAGTATTCTCTCAGGGCTCCAGAGTGGATCGGCGTGTCGTCTTCCTACCTTGCTGTACCAGGGCTTGGGTTTGAATCTGGCCCTCGGCACTGTGTGAAGAGTTCTCATGTTCTCTCTCTGTCTCTCTCTGGGTTTTCTGTACAGTTCAGAGATATACAGCTTAAGTGAATTGGTATGCTGAGGTGCTCTGTGTGTGTGTGTGCGCGCGCATGCATGTGTGTGTTTATGCATGCCCTGTATTGGGCTGGAGATCCATCCCAGATGTACCCTCTCTTGTGACTTGTGTTGCCTGGAATAGTGTCCAGATTTTCTGTAAACCCATGTTGGATAAGCAGGTTGAAAATAACAGATGTGAGTAAATAACAGATGACCGGTTTAGTGTATGTGGCTACGTGGGCTTGTATTGTGTGCTGTGTGATGGTTTTATTGGAGTTCCCATGCAGGGCTTATTTATGGGAGTGCTGTTATTGTGCTCATATTTCAATGCAAATTCAAATAAAATTCATCCACACTGAAGATTATTTTGCCCAAGATGAAAAAAGAACAATGGTTAACTTTCACCTTAAACTTACAAAATCAACTTATAAATTTTAAATTTTGTTTGTTTACATCAATATGTTTATTGGTTAATAACATCATTCCTCTCCCATATGTCTGAATATAGTATAAATTGTCTGAACTGCTTCCTCTTTCTTGACAGTACTAGCATTATTTTAAATTTTGGAAGTGGGATTCTATAGAATCATGTTGGGCCTGTAGTCTTAGCTTCATCCATCCATCCATCCATCCATCCATCCATCATCGACCACTTATCCAGGGCTGGGTTGCAGGTCCAGCAGTCTGAGGAGAGACGCCCAGACTTCCCTCTCCCTAGACACCTCCTCCAGCTCTTCCGGGGAAACACCCAGGTGTTCTCAGACCAGTTGGGAGACGTAGTCCCTCCGACATGTCCTGGGTCTTCCCCAGAGCCTCTTCCTGGTGGGACATGTCCGGAATACCTCCCCAGGGAGCGTCCTGGAGGCATCCGAAACAGATGCCTGAGCCATCTCAACTGGTTCCTTTCAATGTGTTAAATTCCTCCACTTGACCTAACCCGCAGATGGCAAACCACCTTTTTCTGGTTGAGAACCATCATAAACCCCTTATGGATAGGAAAACATCTAGGACCGTTACATCACCTGGATTGGTGTTACCAGAGTCCCACCCTAGAGCCAGGCCTGGGGATGGGGCTCGCAGGCAAGCGCCTGGTAGCCGGGCCCGCGCCCACCACCCACAGGAAGGAGCATAAGGGGCCGTTGCGTTGTAGATTGGGTGACAGTCCTGGGGGGAGGCTTCGATGACCCCAATCCCTGGACAACGAATCTGGCTATCTAGCTTCATCATTATCAAAAAATAAACTGTATAATTTGATACTGCTCTGCCTGCAAGTAATTATCACACAAACTGGAATACTGATTTGTTGGTGAGCTTGCTTATGGTTTGAATTGCTTTTATTTGTGGCTTGATTATTGAAGGCATCAGATAATATAAAGAGTGTAAAGATACCAACAATAGCATTATCATTTTCTTGTTTCCTCACACTGTTGTGTCTTCGGCAGCTGCGACTCAGTTTTAATGCTTATCAGTCCTGTAATTTTTAATGAATGGCAGATGGAGTGATTTTCAAAAGCATTAAAGGACATTCAGGTAGAATGCTCTTCATGTGTTTAATTAAAGTAGCAGCTACAGTTACTGTGTGATATCAGGGTCCAAGCATTGTGTAAAATTAGTTTAAGAATATAATCATCCATTATTCCTGTATTAATCTAAAACCATTGAAATTCATTCATTACCAATGAAATTTATACAACTCAGATATGTCTGGTTCAGCACACCTTAATACTGTACACTATGGACAGTGGACTTACTGTGTTATAGGAAGCTACGATTATCTACTTACATGGGATGCTAATTATGTTTTCAAAGAAAGTTCTCACACTGAGCAAGGATTATGTGGTGTCAGTGGGTGTTCATTACAAAAGTGGGCAAAGCCCCACACACAGACAGGCAAAATTAGGCTGTTATTACTAAATGTGGTACATTGTGCAGCAGTTTGCGGAGAGTGGAGTTTTATTTTATTTAGAGAACGTTCTGAGGAATTGTTCAGCTCGCAGTCAAAACGATACCTTCATGCACTCGTAGACGTCTTGTAAGACCATGTGACAACAGGTGAGTTTAGAGAACAAGATGAAATGGGATGTTCATGATTTACCACTAAAGAAATAGTGTGTATGTAAAAGTCTAAGTGCTAAATCGAAAGTGAGATAACATGTTCACAGTCTCAAGGTTTCCACTGAGAGCGAGGGCCTGCAATGAAAAGCCCTGAAGTTGTGTAAAAGGGAGGAAGGGTTTGAGCTGTCAAGAACCAAGCGTGATAAGAGAACGGCCTTCACTGAGCAAGCCACCCGCTTCAGTTTACCTGTCACTCGTGCCTCCGAGGATGATTCGCTGCTTCTGGCAGAGCACAGTACCAGACCATCGCATTTAGTTGTGTGTGTGTGTGTGTGTGTGTGTGTGTGTGTGTGTGTGTGTGTGTGTGCGCGTGCGCCTGTGGGAGAGAGAGGGAGAGAGAGAGAGAGAGAGAGAGAGAGAGAGAGAGAGAGAGAGAGAGAGAGAGAGCCTGGAATAGTCTTTCCATGCCAAAAAGTTGTCCCATTAATAATAATTTTGTGGCACTTGTTATAGGAGACATTTTTATGCTCCCCTGACTAACAATAGGTTTATGGGCTTACCATTAACATATTATTTATTAATGCATTTAAATGAAATATAGTGAGAGAGCTTAAGCAAGTACCCAGAGTTAATGGATGTAATTTACAGATAGTGGGGGTGCCACATTAGGATTTTGCTAGAGAACCAATGTTTTCCAGCAGCTGTGTTTGTCTTTAAGCCACTCTCTTTAGTAAATGAATGAGTGTAAGCAGGATGAATAAAACAAAGGGCTACTCTCACATGAAATATTTACAAGGCAATGAATATAACAAGAACAAAGGAAAATTGAAACATTAATACAGTTTACAGTTATTCATTGATGCCATTAAGTTATTGCCTAGTTGCTTTTGTTTTTTATTCAAAGTCAACAGCTAAAAAGCTGTACATTGGCATGTTAGCTGATCATGTAGTGATGGGATGATCCCAAAATAAACAGTGATGTTGGGTTGCAGATGGACCGACAGACATAACAAGCAAAATGGTAGGATTTTATTTCACTATAGAGTCATAAAGTTTTATGATGTGGAAAAAATGAATTCATAAAAATTAAGTTTTCAAAAGTGGCTGATTTGTAAGTATTATGTGTTGACATTTAAAAATAAGCTGAACACCAGAAAATCACACACGGCATTTAGAATCAGACCCTGTCACCATGAGATATGTTTGTGAATTAGACGCAAAAATTGGACATTTATTGCAAAAATATATATATTAAAAAAACTGAAATGACTGTTATAAACACATTACATTTTATGAAACATTGACGATTATGCAGTATAAGTTTTGGAAAAATGCCTTAAAACGCTGCAGTTTAAAGTCTTAATTTTCAATAACCAGATGCCACTGTTTTAGCTGATTGATTTACATTTTACTACATATCATGGTCTAAAGTAACGAATACTTGAGCAGCCTTTTCCTTAGGCAGAAACAGACCATTTAAAATGGGATGGAGGTGCAAAAACAATCTGGTGAACTTTTGAGATGATTTCAAATGTTAGTAATAATGTATTGCTAGCATAAAACCAATCGTACCCATTTTTACTTCACAGTGATAACTCTCAGCATTCATTATAGGCACACACACAGACACACACAGACACATGCACTATAGTGTACTGTATTGCATAAGGATGTGCAATGTAGATAACGGTTGCTTGCAAGTGGCTTTTTTAAAATTAATCAGAGAGAGCTTTTAGAAACCACATGATGAGATTTTGGGATCAATATGCTTTGAATGACAAACGGCATGTTTATTTGAGTAGCTCTCTGCTTCTCATGCAAAGAGCTGTTCCCATAACAGTTCATCTGTGTTAACCTTCCTGAATGGGAATTTAATCGAATGGCTGAATGTCCTCTTTATTTTTATATTTTATACTTATTTACTGCGAGCGTGATTTCAGGCTTTCGAATGGAGAAGTAGATATGTAATGTGTCCAATATACCAAATGTTTTGTTTTTTTTTTGGAGGATGGTGCTATTTCATCCTCCCCATCTCTGCCACTCCATCAGGTCACTCAGTAGCAGTTAGACGGTGACGCTGGCGCTCCAGCCACATGAATGATGGATGAGGCGTGCGGTACATCAGCCGCCACCACCGCAACCGCCTCGCGCCGTGCCGCACGCCTAGCAGGCTGTGCTCAGCGGGGCGTGGCGCCCCTGGGACCACAGGGAAGGATTTGTACTGTGGTCCTGCTGGGCCGGAGCACCCCCACATGGCCGCTTCTAAATCCCTCAATCAATAGCCTGCTCACACAGGCAGACAGCAGCCAGTGGCCACTCTTATAAAGATGTGAAAGTGTTTGTTTGTTATACAGGGGGAGCTCACAGCCACACACTTTTGTGATGAATGGCTTCTCCAGTGCAGTCAGGAGAGCATATAACTGATCCTCAGGCTGTACTTGTACAGGACAGACAAACCTAAATTAATAAATCAAAGTGCAGTTTTTAACGGAAGGTCACTCCCCCGTTACCCCAGAGCACAATACTGGTAAATGAAGTTGAAAAATGTTTTCTCATTTTTTTCCTAAAAATGTATGATTCGTTTAATATTCAAAGTTAAATAAAAAACATAATAATAATAATTGATCATGTCAGTAGCAGCACGCATCTCAATAAATCACTAACGTGGAACTGAGAAATGGGGAGCAGCTAAATGTTTACTAGCAGTACAGAGGCTGACTCAAAGTTTGGATTTATTTCTGAAAGCTGATTTATTTCACTGAAGGGGAGAGGGAACGGGCGAAATTAATAACAGGCACATCAAAGTCATACTTTAGAACCAGCAACGCCTAACGTTGCAGTTTTGAGCTAGGAGTAGACCTTTATAATTATATTACATTAATGCAACACCCAGTTCGAAGTTACAGAACTTGCCTTTTCACTAACACTAAGCAAAAAACGAACCACAGGGGACAGTAGCCCACTCCGTTTGACTAATGACTCCATATATCATTATAAGTATCAGTCTCCTAGTCGTAATGTCTTCTGTAGGCCATCAGTCTCTGACGTGTCCTATTAACCATGTTCGTCATACAAGTGTGTTACATAAACAAAAATAAATTGGACTTAAGGGCTATTGCAACTTTAAATGACTACCTCACAGTTTTACTCTTGACTAATGCTGAGATGTATTTGTCTTGTGTTGCTGCTGTGTACATTGATATTAAAATGTTGCTCTTTGGTGTGCAGTAGCTGTGCAGCACGTCTTTTTGCACGCAGCTAAAGCTTTCCACATGAGCTCTTGATGTCTTCGACATAATTTCCTTTCTTTCCTATCGTTTGCTGTCCAACTGGGGGTCTTTGCAGGCTCTGTACAAAGACACTTCTATATTTGTCCGTTTCAAAAGAGCTTAGAAGAAAAAAAAAATATATATGAACAGTTTTTGGAGTCCACAACCATGGAAAGCATGTACTATAAGACTATAAAATCAAGAGTAAATGGTTTTTAGATGCATGCAGACATGACTAATGGTATTTATTAAAGATAAAGTTGTTCTTACTCCTGAATGGACACTAGTAGATAGGACACGGCCGGCTCAATGAGAACCTTTTACCAGTTTATGTTGGCATTGAATGATCAGCTATATATAGCTAGGAGAGAGGACTTCACAAATTGTTTTTTTCTGGGGATGTTGCAGAAGAGGAAGGGGAAAACCGAAATATAAACTGGGTAGGTGACAGAAAGACTAAGGCATGAGTACCTGTTGCTTTTGTGCTTTTTAGTTTATTTTTAACAGCCTACAAAAATATCAACTAGTAGTAAAAAAACAAATAAACTTGTTTTGTGTATTCATAACTCCGTCCATTTACATTCTGTGCAGAACGGTAAAGGTTTGCTTGAATTAGCAATCTAGGTTATAGGAATGATTTTAACAGGTTCCCCTGATAACACAGTGAATGTCTTCATGGGAAATAATTCACATTGCCTGTAGCACCTTCTGAAATGCTAGGTGTAGAGTAGATTTCAGACTTATGACAATATTGTTTTTAAAAAAGGAGTCTGTTGTTTACTGACACAGGTGTAGTGATATCCTCAGTGATATCGCCTATATTGTCTGTTTGAATGTTCATTTAAATTTGTTGCAAATTTAATGCATTGAAGTTAATTCATTTTGAGAATAATATATATTGTTTGATAGGAGAAAGTTGTTCTTCCAATATTGATGCAACAGAGTAAATTAAGAAAGACTGAAGTGGAAGCTAAAATTAAAACATTTTAACCATTGGAGTTTTATGTCCTTCAGGGACAGGTTTCAGAAATTTCATGTTAGTTACATCTCCTTTACTTGACTTACAAACACACTGCATCTTTGAGTACTTAACATGTTTTTTACATATGCATTTGAGAAGTTGGATGTGTTTTGAGGCACAGTGGTAAATATAAAGCGAACAGACAAATAGATTAACCTTATTAAAATGTGTTCTTATTAAATTTTGCATAAAAAGAAAGAAAGAAAAATCATGTGATCAAGTCAAGAATGTATTGACATGGGAACATGTCAGCATTTACTAAAACATCCCACTGTCTTCCAAAATCTTCACAGACAAACAGAATTTTTTAAACAAAGGCATGTTCCCAGATTTAAGCCCACCGCTTTCTACAGGTATGAAAATCAACCCATAACTTGTTTGCAAAACAATGAAAAGACGTTGTACGTTAAGAGCATCATGGGTGTTGAGGGCACCTTGGCCGAGTCATGTCATGCTAGAGATGACATTATTATATATTTTGCTAGAAGGGTTTACTTCAACATTACGTTCCATTAAGCCCAATACACAAGGATGCACATTGGTAGAAATGTGGTGCTTCTGCACACATCCACTCTGTGCTTGACTTCATTAAGCTCAATGAAATGGTGTGAGATGCTGCAGTCAGGGAATTGGTGCTAATGAGCAGTGTCAAGTGAAATATATGGACTGAAACCAATGCTGCGATGCTTGAACTCTGCTAAATGGTAATTGGCATGTTTTTGACATTAGCCAAGTGCTGCTTTGCTTCCTAATTCTTGCTCACTGTTAGCAGTTATTTGTTATGAGTAGATAGACACACGCCATATAGACATACGCCATATTATTTCCAGATAGCAGTTTAGTATGCAAGCTTTTTCGGACTTAATTACAACGAGCATCTAATATTTTATAATGGTTTTGACAGTTACTCTGTGCGTTAGGACTTTTTTGTGTATCCAGACAATTTTTCTTACTACATTTATTCCCAAATTTATTTGGTTGCATATTGTTTACACTGCAATAAAAACCCATTTATTAAGTGTTTTGTTCCCTTTATTTGTATTTGATAATTTATAAAGTGTAAATATTAAATAAATATGGAACCATGAATAAATACGAAACCATGAAAGGGGAAAAAACATTATTTTACATGACTTTCCTTGACCACAATTTTTTAAGTACTCCTTATAGTTCTAATGTTAGGATAGGCGAAGAATTTGTTTTACTGCTTTTCCTAATTACTTTTCAGGTTTAGCAGTATATATCGCGTTTGTATTACCTTTTTTGTCTTGGTAATGTAGAAATGTAATAAATATCCCGTCGTATTTAATCGTAAGATAAAGCTCTAATTCCCTTGACAAGACATTGATATTGACATTGAACTTGAAGCGCTATACCATTTGATAATGTCAAGCATTCCATTCGAGCTGAGCGTTAAATGAGCTTTTGAGGCTCTGCAGTACAATACGCACAGCCAATATATTGGTTTTTTCTTCAGATAATGGACAAGAGTGAGTTGCTCTTTGTGAAAGGAGTAGGACCTCTGTCTGTCCTATTATGTCACCATCCAGCGGTCCAGCTTCTAATGACGGACATAACATGGCAGAGACAGCTGACCCTTAAAGGGTAGCTCAGCATGCCATTTGCTAATGCAGACTTCTTAGCCTGCTGTTAACCATTGGTGTAGAGTACACTGTGATGGGTGTATTTGTTAAAACACAGCTTGGTTGTTTCAGTGTCTTAGTTCTTCCTACTTAAGTAAGTCTGCACCTACTGGTATATGCATGTCCTATATTCCAGAATACAGATCCTTTCTTAGTGATACATAAGCATATATTATTTTGGATTTTACAATGTAAATTGTTTTATATACAGTATTTTACAGTACATGCATACAACATATCTAAAAGTAAGCACCATCATATACAAGCAGAAAACAAAATAAAGCAAACAGCTGATCAGTATGTTTTTAAGCATTGTTAGTTTTGTTTTACTATAATTATAACTCCATATAATTGTGGAATTCTGTCTTTGCGCCTTTTTCATCATTAATATATGCAAATTATTATTCAGTGCAATTTATCTCAAACTTGTGCGTTGGCACTGAATTGGTACAATTAAATGTGCATTTAATGGAATAATTTAGTTCTCATAATTAATCACAGGGCTGGATTTTGTATCACATTCTGTTATTATCAATTTCAAAATTTTGTTCTGAAAAACAATAAACCATACATGTTATGTGTAGACTGCAAGTTAAAACTCTATAAATTCTAAATCTAATCTCTATAGATTCTATATCTAACTCATTTTAACATGGTCGTTGCCAGTTCATCAGAACAATCCATCTATCCATCCATTATCTTAACCGCTTATTCCTGGTGAGGGTCGCGGGGAAGCCTGGAGCCCATCCCAGAGCACATAGGGCGCAGGGCAGGGAACACCCAGGGCGGGGCGCCAACCCACCACAGTCATCACAACAAGTGGATTTTATATTGCAAATTGATGACCACTTTACTTCCTGTGAGTTTGGGCCCTGCCTGTGCTCTTTTTCCTGTGAGTTTGGGCCCTGCCTGTGCTTTTTCCTGTGAGTTTGGGCCCTGCCTGTGCTCTTTTTCCTGTGAGTTTGGGCCCTGCTTGTGCTTTTTCCTGTGAGTTTGAGCCCTGCCTGTGCTCTTTTTCCTGTGAGTTTGGGCCCTGCCTGTGCTCTTTTTCCTGTGAGTTTGGGCCCTGTCTGTGCTCTTTTTCCTGTGAGTTTGGGCCCTGCCTGTGCTCTTTTTCCTGTGAGTTTGGGCCCTGCCTATGCTCTTTTTCCTGTGAGTTTGGGCCCTGCCTATGCTCTTTTTCCTGTGAGTTTGGGCCCTGCCTGTGCTCTTTCAGAAGTTGTGATACATTTTTTGGCAGATGCAGAATGCATTTTGTGAAAGGGTAAAACTGCACAGAATAGGTGTCAGATTTTCTGTACAAAGGGGGTCAGTTCATGCCTAAGTCTGAAATGAAATGAATAAATGAAAACCATGAGATTTCTGTAAAAATTTGGTCTCTTCTCTGACTTGTTCAACTTTATATTTTGCTTTCTTTTCCAGCTCAGATGACTTGTGATGTACATGTGAGTGTTCAATATTCACAAAAATTTACGTTCTTAAAAAAAGAGATCTCAGCATGTTGGTCAGAAACTTCAACTCATTGTGCTTCTTTTTCTTGGTCACTTCATGTACATCAGGCACAAAGACATTGTTTCTATAGGTTCCTGATTCATTTAAAACGCTGAATTAATTATTTTTTTAATTTAATGTGGCTTCATCTTCTCTGGCAACCGTCACGTTGTTGTTTCAGCTGCGCTTTTCCGATATTGAGAAATGATCTGAAGCGTAACATTACCTTTTGCTCTTAAATTATAGCATCAATTGTTTATCATTGCCATCACTGTTCTATTATTTACACTGTCATGGATAAATGGAAGATTTTTCTCTTACCGATTTTAGATTTCTCAAGTCTGCTTAACACCCTGAAGTATTTGTTATTATTGAGTGTGAAAAACATGCTTATAAAAGGCATATGCATGACACTTCACGGTGTATTTAAAATGCATATATTCCAGCGGTCTCTTTGCATTCATGACTTATTCTTCAGTATTTGTAAGGCACAGTAGTTGTGCATCATTAAGCTGTGTAAACTGATGGGTCTTTGTAGGATACATCGCTGGCAGTGAGAAAAGCACAGATGTCTTGCTAATTTGTAATAGCCTAAAGAGATGGGACTGCATCGCAGTCAAAGTACATTTCACCCACAGGAATTCCATCAACAGTAAGGACAATATGAGCTATTCCTTCATTTTGCTTTGCATGGTTTTGTAGTCCTGTTGTGCTCCCTGTGTGTGTGTGTGTGTGTGTTTATATTGCATACACTGATCTTCAGAACAGAATATGCCCAGAGTCAAGAATGAACCTAATTTCCTTATCTTCCTTGTCCTCACTTTTCAGTGGGGACGGAGTGTTTCTTTCTTACCAGCACTATAAGAATGGCACAACTTCTCAAAAGTGCCTAGTTACAATAGCTGTTGTTTCAGAAGTGGAACTCTGACTGAACCTCTTCAAAGCACCACATGTTTTCCTTACAACCCAGGAAGCCCCATTGTGCAACTTAAATGGAAAAGTACAACACACATTCTTTTCTATCAGCTGAACTTGTCAGTTTTTCCTTTTTTCAACTTTATTTGAAAATAGCATCTTGACATCTTGACAGTTTGAGAATGTTCTCCTCTGAGTTTAGGAGCTCGTTTAGCAGCAACTCCCAATCGCAACAAAAGTCAGGAGAGAAGGACAACAACAGTCAAGAGGGCTGGAAAATAACCTTATCTTTTGCATTTATTTAATGCTTTTTTATTTTCTCCCGCCGTTCTGTGAATTGAATTCAGTTGAAACTCTTTGTGCCCCAGAGTAAATCTGCTGTTAAAGTTTCAGTAAGTACTTGAGTCCCTGTGTATTGTCACAGATGAGCAAAAGTAGCACCTGTGAAGGTTCTTCTGTACAGTGATGGTGCAAGCAGAAGGTCCTCCTTGTTTCCTTACAATGATCATGTGTCGTGTGACAGAGTCTGCTCTCCCGCCTGCTGCACTTAGGCTAAACCAGCAGCTTCCACTGGAGCCACGCATCTCTCACCTCTGTCGATATCTTTAAGTGTTCCCGTTCTTTAGAGCTGTGAAGTTATTTAAAGTTTTCCAATTCATGTGCTGTACACAGGACACCTGTGTGAAAAAATATGATTAATGTGCTTGTTGTGCAAATGAGCTATGTTGGAACCTGTTACAAAGAAGGTGGGTAGGTTGTAGTGTGTCCTGATTTGGCATATGTCAGTATCTTGTACTTATTCATTGGTGTAAATTTCAAAGATCAGCCTGTTTTGTTTATGAATATTAAGTGAACGCGCCCAAATGTGTAGGGATGGCGGAAGATTAGAAGGAAGTCTCTCTGGTTGCTACGGCAACAGTAACAGTTTCCTTTTGTGCTAGTATGTATTTTCTTTGACATCTGCTAAACCAGTGTGTTGCTTTTTCTGAATCCATAGCACTAGTGCAGTGTTAATAATAGTTGTGTTGAATAGGATAGGAGGAGAGAATAAAAAGTGTTTTAAAAACACTGTCTTTTACAACACCAGTTTTTCTTAGCTGCTTTTACGTTCTTAAAATATGTCTTACCAAAACTTTTTTTTTCCTTTTCCAGAATGATTCACTATGCCTTACATGTACCACACTGTGATAATCTCTTCTCTTCTGTGTTCCTAACGATGACAGTGGAACAGTCACTTGCCGATAAGTCTTTGGAACAAAAGGCCAACCTTTTTTGTTTTTCATCCTTCTAGCTCCATGCTCATGTTTAGCGGCCAAATCCAAACTTCTATAAAAATATGAAATGCCCAGTTTTGAAAGTAGGTAGCCTGGCTGTAAGGCATTTTGTCTAAGTGGACGCTAATGGCCAAAGCCACACAGAAAGAGATGAAGATCTATACGTTAGCTCAGATGCACAGGGGTCTCATTTAATGATAGGACATTGTCATGGGGTAGGAGAGAAACTCAGTCATTTAAGAGTGAAAATGAGTCTAAATTGTGGAATTCTGTCATTTGGAGACTGCCCGGATGGGCGTTTTATGGCTTTTTTTCAATATTAGAGTGAAGGACAATGGAATATGAAGCAATGAGCATAAAACGGAAATGAAGCAGGGACAGATATGTAACCCACTGGTCTACTAATGGTTCTCTCTGGGGTTCCTACACTACATAACGTAATAGCTGACAGACTGAATGTGCATTCTACAGCAGGCCAAACTGAGATAATACACAAGACACCGAGGACAAAGAGGCAAAGATATTACGGTGACTTCTAATCCAGTTTTTCCACAGCTTCAGTGCTGTGGCTAACTTGGTGTACTTTGGCATCTCAGGAGTATCAGAAATTCATCTAATGCACTTTGATGACAAAATCACCATCTTTAGTTTTTCGTGCCATAGCGCTTTCTCTTAAGGTCAGCCTTCAAAGCCCATCACTGCTGATGTTACAATGTTTTGTGTCGCCCCTTTTTTCAGTTTTGCAGCCGTTCCAGTCATGTCTGCTTGCAGTGAAACGTGTTCATGACTCAATGAGTACTTTTCCAAGATAAGAGCTCCAATTATTCAGATGTTTAGGAAAATTCACAGTGTGTGTGTGTGTGCGTACGTGTTTGTGCACTTGCATGTGTGTGTGTAGTAGGCTGCACTCAATACTTAAAATCATAGTAATTGTAGCAGTACATAAGGTTTGATTTGTGTTACTGTGACTAGTTATAGATGTCCGGTTTTGTGACAAACTCCTTGTTTTGTAACCAAAAGAATGTTTGTGCTGTGTTTGTCACAGTGACATCATATTGACAGGAAGTAACAGAAGCTGCATGAGGTTTTTTGGGTAGCCGTGTTTTAACCTGCATGTGCACTACAATGTCAGGAGGAACTGTCAGTGTCATGGGTACAAAACTGGTCTATAGTTGCATATTTAAATGAATAGGGTCATTTATAATGGACACTATACAACATTTTATATAAATAATCAGATTTAAGTTAAAAGCTCAGTTCTGTATCAGTTATGAATCACAGTGGTGATGTGTTTTTCCCTGTGTTACATTTGGCAAGAGTGCAGAGGTGGAAGCAATGGCTGAGTTTAAATGCAAAAAGGTATATTCAGAGAGGGTAGATACATAAGCCATAGAGAATACATACAACAAAAGAACAAAAACAAAGAAAGACTAGCTAACACAAGTACAGTGTGACACTAACAACTGGCAAAGGACTAACATAGAAAGTAGGTATATGTAAGGGAGAACTGGAAACGAAAGACAGTTGATGGCACTGATTGAATTAACATTTTCACATGGGGTAGAGAGAGAACAAGAAAAAAGGAGACAGCAGGGTATGACAGGTGCAAGATATGACACACTGGACATCATGTTTCCCCTAATTTTATTTTATTTTTGCCGACAATATTCTAAAAATTACTAAGAACAGTGTTTTGGAAAATAAAAAAGAGCAGCTGTGTTTTCCATAGCATACATATTCATTTAGCAATAGGTGATGCATGTGGTTCACAGTGGTGTCAGTTTAATAATGAAAGCCATTTGTTATTTAACAATCAGAATAGGACTAATGAGCAGGTAGCAAGCTCTGCATCTTGCCTGACATGGGCCCATTGCTGACAGCTGATCTGGCATGCACTTATGCATGCCCTAATTACGGTAAATTACAGATATAATTACTTGCTAATTCCCTGCAAGCAAGTCACAGTCACCTATGCAGAGATCCAAATCAGACACTTAATCTGAGGCGACAGGCCACTCACACAACGCCGGTTTATTTGCCGCAGGAGATTATGTTGAGTCAGATCAGCAGCCCTTCAAACGCTTGACCAAAAGCAAGGTCTATTCCACAGCTTCATCTCCCACCCCCTCTCTCTCGCTTTCCAAGAACGCAGGTCGTCAGGTGGGGGTATCTCTTCTCAACACAATGGCTTTAATGTAAAGTAAAAATAAACGGCAACAACATTTTCATGAGCAGTAAGTGGTTTGCTGGCATCCCCAGAGTGGCTATTCTCCTGTCATTAGTTAGTGCAACAACAGGCACTAATTAATATGTTTCCCTTCCTATCTGAATCCCAAAGACCATCTTTATGTTGCACAAACAATCTGCAGTTTACCAGATGTTTCACAGCACAGGTCTTTACAGATGCTTCATGTTACGTAACATTTCCCTCACAATGTTGTGTGTGTGCAGGATATACATACTTACTAACAGATAGCTGGTGTGCTGCATGTACGTGCTCTATTAGACAGCTCATGTGCTGCATACAGAGCTGGCCCAGGGCATAGGTCATACAGGCAAATACTAGGGGTGTCATCCATGCACGGGGCGCCCCTGGGTATGAACACAGCGATTTGTGGTGGAATTGGTTACACCAGCTAAAATCTTGCCTAGGGCACCAATTTGGTTCTGGCTGCATATAGAGTAAATACTTTATAAGACCACTTACGACCTGTGCACAAACTTAAAAAAATTGTTCACGTGCTACGTATATAAACTCTATTACTATTTTTATCAGACAGCTTATGTGCTGAATGTACAAACGTTATTAGATAGCTCAGTGACAAATTGTCAGAATCACACAAAGGCCTTCTTTTGCATTTTCTCTTTGACATCATCCTTGTAAGACTTGAATTTATGTGAACTGAGTTTATATTACCTGATAATTGTGAAGAACTGAAGTACAAAGCAGTGAATTAAAGAGGAGCTGCCCCATCTTACAGCAGACTCGTAGAATGGGGTGCCAGAATACACAAGACAGAATACACCCTGAGTCTTACAGTCACACACGGAGGAGAATACAGAAACTGGGAAAGTCTGCGAGCAGTCAAACATCCACCCCTTTTGAAATGAAGGAGACAGTTACACTACTCTGAACTACAAATGCATGTCTATAGTAATTCCAAATTTTTGTTATGAAACGTTACTGGTATAGAGTTGTGAATATTAAGTTGAAACCACACAATATGCATTTCTCTCTTCTTTGTAGGGAGGAGTCGATAAGGTCCACACACTTCGAGACGGTGGATGACCTGCTGTCTTCTTTCGGCCCTGTACGAGACTGCTCCAAGGACAACGGCGGCTGCAGAAAGAACTTCAAGTGTGTGTCTGACCGGCGAGTGGATTCCTCAGGCTGCGTGGTACAGTGTGACCTCCTTACATCTGCGACACACCCCTGGTTGTTATGTCGTGTCTAGTGTTACTCTTAAACCATTACAGATCAGTCAGCACCGAGGCAAATAGTGCAGCATTATTACGTGAGAATGCAGACACGGGTGTTCAGTTACAGCTTGTTAAAGGCAAATTTCAGTTTCAATGCCCATATTTATCCAGTTTTGACAGCCAGTCATAAATGAGTTTTCTTACACATTTTTTCCTCTGTCATTGCATTTACATCATTCCTTTAGACTGCTGTAAGTCTAATCATCTGGAAATAACCTTGTTTTTCTAGGCATAACGGGCCTGTCAGTTTTATCCTGTCTGACTTGGATGTTGCATTAGTTTATTCTCACTTGTTTAGAGGGAATTAATTATAACCTTTCTGTATAGCTTTGTTGAATCTTCTGCGTTGAAGGACAGACAGATGTCTCCTCACTAAAACAAAAGGTTATTTACTTTTTATTTATTTATTTATTTTATGATTAACCTTGGTTGTTTTTTTATCACTTTGATTAATATAGAATTTATGTTACCTCAGTGTAGCAACTTTGTAAAAATAAAAAAAAAGAAAAAGGAATGCATTTACATTTACATGTAACAGCCTCTCGTTGTTCTGGAAGTGATAACCTCAGTAACGTTTCAACTTTGTCAAGTTTTATTTAAGTATAACCGTGCTTTAACTGTTGGCGCTGCCCATTGTGTCCTAGATTGAATCCTAATAGACATAAATCTCTATTTACAAAATTTGAAAATCCCAGAATTAATATATTTTCAATTATGCTATGCTGGTATAGCAGACAACATATATGTATATTAGCACAAATATTGCCATAATTTTACTGGCATGAATATAAGCATATACAGAATTTATTGTGTTTTTTTATTTCTAATATGTTGCATATAAAACAGTCAATACATTGAATGTCACATAACCATGAAGAGGAAGAGAGAACAAGTGAGGTCCAGACGTTTTATTAGAAATGAAACCAAACCAGCACTAAGGAAATAAAAACCACTATGAACACTAAATGATTAAACTAAACACAAAGTGTGGCTCTTACACACTGACAGTAGCTTAGGGAAGAACTCATACTAACCATGAGAGAGAATGAAGGACTGGTGAAAACAGTACTGTATATTTTTATTATTAATCTTTTTTTAGTCCCACAAAAGGGAAATTTGTTCTCTGCATTTAACCCTGGGGGAGCAGTGGGCAGACATTTTCAGTGTCCCAAACTAGCGAAGAGGGACACAAGCAGAGGCTGAGCTGGAACGAGACTTCCACATCCCAGTCTAATGTCCCGCCCCATGAGCCACTGGGCTGCTATTTGAGCTGCCAGGCCACTATATACACAGATTTAACATAATGCTGCACAGGTGGTAACAAGTGCATATTGAATAATGAGGCACGGTTGCTGTTAGTTGTCTGACCCATACATCTATATTCGACTGGAGCTGCGTGACAGTTCAAACTGTTTTATATTTTTCAGTTTGTTATTTTGATTTTTAACATTCTTGATATGTTCTGTCTCAAGTTTTCAGTAATTGGAATGTGTCTGATCTCTATGATTAACTTTACAGATTTCAGCACATGTCATTATTGACGGCACCAGTAACACTGCTGATGGCTTTGTTAAGATCAGAATATTACCATAGGTTTCATTTGGACCTGTTCCCACAATCTGTTACAGGAAATTTTCCCTCCTGCCCTCGTGTGTCTTCTTGAAAGCTTATCCAGATTTTTTTTCCTTCGTTTATTACATATTTTTTAATCCTTGGAGAAATTTTAATCTTACTACATATTTTATCAAATTTTTTTTTCATTTTCTGCCTAAGGATACTAATTTGACCAGAGTTCTTACTGCACGAAAATATTGTTTTTTATACTTACACATACGTTTCTCATAAGAATATACACATATTCATCCAGTGCAGTTTAGGGATCAGGAAAAAGTATCTGTGATTAATCTGTAGCTGAGTAAAGATAGTAACTGTTCTTATTTTAAACATTATTGATTGACTATGATACATAAATGGTAAATCCACAAATTTATTACAAATCATGAAAGACTTGTTTATAGCACCTCAATCCTCTGTCACAGCTGTGTCATTTCAGTCTCTGTGTGTCTCATGTAAATAGTATTTGGCAAATTTGTATTTGTAATTATCATTGATTGCTTCATGTAGACAATGCTCTGCATTTAGGGTCTACTTGAAACTTTATAATCTGTACTGTATTGAAACGGTTTCTTTCCTGACCATAGTTTTAAATGCAGCACTCTTCCACATTCATTATATGTGCTTTAACTGCGTAGTGTACAACCGAACAGTGGGATGTTAAAGGTTTACTAGGCTATCTGTCAGCACTTCTTGGACTTGAATGTGTTTACTGTTATGTACTCTGGCCACATGTCTGCTACACTCTCCGTCTGCGGTACCCGCCGTGAGGTTTCAGAAAGGGCACGGTCTCGGCTCACGTGTTTGTGTCTTTTACAGCACTCATGCGCAAACTTTCCTGCTCACAATTTCATGCTGTGGGCAATCTCCTACATCACACGGAAAGGTCATTGGGACATTGACGGACATGTTAGTGCACATGATTTATGTTCTGGAGATGTTAGGCTCCAGTGTTACCTGGTTAGCCAGTCATGAATCCAAATTTCATAACTTTTAGCTATGAAAATTTTAGCTGTAGTGTACATCCAGTCCTTCATATTTCATTGATTTCCAAACATTTAATGAAATATGTATTTTATAGTATTTCAAAAGGAAATACCCCCAGCATATATTACAATTATATATATATATGTGTGTGTGTGTGTGTGTGTGTGTGTGTGTGTGTGTGTGTGTGTGTTTTAAAGCTTAATTTTGTTTGTTCATTAATCAGTATCATTGGATATTGATATCCAATGTTAAATAAAACATAACAATAAATACACACACATACATACATACACACACGTACACACAAACACACATAATTTTATGATATCCAGACATTAAAATTTTGAGTGACTCAAGTTTTTGTCATTAAACTGCAAATCTTTACAAGGAAATTATGGTTACTAATTCAGTCTTTTACTATAAAAGCACACAGAAAGTCCAAGATAACTCACCACTTGATTTTTAATTTTTTTCATTATTATGCATGTGCAAGTACAACTACAATGCAGTACGGTGTTATCATTTTGACCATAAGCCATTTATTTGTTCTTTCCTGTATGTCTAAAGCTTGGTAGCTTATGCAGGTGTAATGTGCCTAAGACATTGCACTTGAATGACAGGATGCTTTGATGTAGCCCCACCCTAGGTGTCCCCTGTCTTGCGCCCTATGTGCTCTGGGATGGGCTCCAGGCTTCCCCGTGACCCTCACCAAGAATAAGCGGTTAAGATATTGGATGGCTTTGATGTAGACACTACAAAAGTGGTCTTTAAATTGCTAAAAATTTACATAGTTTTTTTACTACTGAAAATTTGACTGTGTGTACCTATAAAGATGCATTTTGTATGTCTACCGACTGCTGATCATTCCAAGGACGTACTTGGTTTCCTTGGAAGTAGTAAATTTGATCTAACAGCACATTAAAAAAATCACCCTTTCCCAAAGTTCCTGTGCACCTATAATTTCTATTTGTCCAGGATTATTATTATTATTTTCATGACATGTCGAGGGGTATTTGCTTTTTAATTAGTTCCTTCCCCACAAACACACACACACACACACCTTACAAAATGAGGACAAACTATACAGAATAAATGGACTCATATAACAGGAATTGGTGAACACCACTTCTTCTGTGCATGACTATACAGAAAGCATGTTAGATTAATTGACTTGGCTGCTCTCTCGTTCTCCCATCAAACCAACTTTTGCACAGGTGTGCCATTGTGCAAACTACAGGTGCCCTGTAATAGTACCTCCTTTTTTATTTTAACGTGGAACACAGAAAGGTTCCATTTTTTACCTCAGTGCATCTCCACAGTGCAGCTGTCTGGTTCAGGAAAGGCTTGCACCTTCTCCTCTGCTTCTTTAGCTTAACAGAATCATCGCCACTGTTTTCCCCAAGAACCGATTAGTATTCCAAATGTGGTGTGTGAAAAACTTCAGCCTGCCTTAAAGTTGGAATTAATAGGCATCAGTAAGGATGATAGTGCCTCGTATTGCAGTGTCAGAAAGATCCAAACAGGGTGACATCATGTTTTCTCTGACTCGATTATTATTCCTTAAAGCTATGTCCCACCAGAGAGTATATCCCAACCCAATGACTGAACAGTAGTTTCCTGTTCCATGGGATTTCTTTTTTTATAGGTATTTCCTACAAACCAAAGAATATTAACATAAAAGGCACCAATAAACAATTTTTATTGTCTTAGGTACTTTTTTCATTCATTGATTTGTTCTAAAACTGCTTTTTAAATTTTAATATAAATCCACATTCATTATTACAACAATTACAAAATCTTAGGTCATGTTATACTGTATATTAGTACATCACCCAGAAAGGGCTGAGAAGTTATCATGAACATGATTTAGAGATTGCTTGAATGATTATTAATTGTGCATTTTACCGTGCCTTCATAGTGAGTGAGCAAACCAGGATCAAGCTGTATGTTTTTTTTTCCCTGAATCAAGGACAGTGAAAGGTCTCTTGTGCCTATTCTATGAGTGACAAAAAGATTAATTGTCTTTCCTCAGATTGCATGGTGCTATTAACAGGGACTGATGGGGCAAGATGGGCTGTCTAGAAACAAAGGCTTCAGTGGCATGATTGATCACATTAAACATCAAATGCATTGCATTCACTCATTAATGAAATAGTGCCTTTCATCTAGGTGTGCTGGTGCCGACACTTTTATTCACACATTTCCCACACATAAGATTCACAGTTTAGATGCTATGAAGAAGCTTTGCCATTTTACTGCCAATGTTTTTGTTTTCTTTTAAGGAATTTCTGGTTTCTGTCATAGTACTATGTATGTATTTTTTTATTCATTCACACTTTCATTAATTAAGCAGTTGCATTTGTTACATTTGCATTCTACATATGATTATGAGAAGACATATATTTGTTCCACAATTCTTTTACTTTTACAAAGTATGTCCATATGCTGGCAGTACAGATGACAGCAGTAGTGTATGGTTATAGCAACTTGAAGGACTAATTGCTACTCAAAAGGCTATTGGCAGACCTAATAAATCATTATAAAGAGGAAATGTAATCCAATTGGTTGTTTCTTATCAAAGTAATGCCTCCTAATATGTCAGTGGAGCACTATGGATGGTCAGAGGATTTCCTTACGCTCATTAACATGATACCGAACTTTGGCACGCACAGGCGTGCTCTCAAAATTGCAAGCTTATATTAATCATTTGATACCACCATTACTGATAAATGTATTAGAAGAATGTATATGATCGTGTAATTATGCACATTTCTTGCGTAGTCTTTCTTATTCACAATGATATACCATTTTTTCAGACAAATGTGAAGGAGAAGGGGAAATCTTACAGCAGTATTTGTTTCATGTTATCTTGGTGTTGAAGAAGGTCTGATACTGGTTGACATGTGTATTACATCAAAAGTTTTCCCACAGACCAGATCTAAACATCTTCTTTTTCTTTGTATTCAAGGGCACAAGTGTTGTTCATTCCATGCTGATAAAACCCTGTGTTTGGTTCTTCCTTGTTCAAACAAAAGGTACTGTAAAGGAGCGAGTGAAATATTTCAATGAACAAGGAAGACACATGGGGAAATGACTTACAGCGCTGCTGCTAATGATGTTGGGAAGTGAAACTGTTACTGGGAATGACGCTTAATTCTCTGGGTGAAGACTGACTGCACTGAACCAGTGACAACCTGTGATTTAGGGTGAACACATTCCACCCAAAATTCCATGTTCTAACCAGTGTTTGGTAAGCAGGATAAGTTAATATCTGACCATTTTCTGTTGGCTAAGAAAAAAACAGTTTGGATTGGCTTTACCAGTACTTCATACTGTTTGGTGTGGTAGATAACTTCTGGAGTGCTTTAATTAAACAGCAAGGAACCCTTTCATCTGTGAAAGTGGTTTTCAGCTTTCTGCTGAGTGGTCTTTTTCTATGGTACTAGACCTTTTTTTTTTTTTGCTTTAATCGTTATAACATCCATTACGACCCTATGAGAGTGCAGTGTCAGCAGAGTGTCTATGAATCCAGTTGGATCTCGTCTTCCCTTACATATCTGACATTTTCTAGGCTCAGAGAATCACGCAGCCACCCAATGTAGCTACACCCCTTTTTACTAAAACGCCTTAATCTGATGGTTGTAAATTCCCAAAAACAGACATTTAAATTCCCAAAATCAGACATTTAATACACTATACACAGAGTCACATTACATCTTACCTTACAACCCACTAAACAATAAACTTATGTAAACCGATTAAAAAACAAACACTTTACTTGGTAACTTAAATAAAATGATTTAACTTGGTATTTAGAATTTAAATTTACTACTTCAACCTGTGGCATAGGTATTTAGCTGATATGACACTGATAAAATTATAATTTATTCAGTATGCTAAACATAGTAGTAAAGTCCAAATATAAACAGTTTAAAACTTTAACAGACTTTTTTTCCCCAGAGAGTTTATTTCTCAGGTTGTTCACTTGAGAGCTAAAATATACCCACTGTCTCAGCACTTCATTGTAAGTTCCCATCCTACTGGTTTACCACTAAGAAAGGAACGTCAGAAGGACAGCTGAAACAAATCATTACTTTACGTAACACAGGTGGAACAATGACAAATGGATTCTTGTGCTTCTCATTCAGGTTGTATGTGCAAATTATTCCAATGCAGCCTTCATTAATAAGATCCTTCCATTTTAATGGCGGGTCGTAAAACCTTTATTACAGCTGTGTTGGAGATTCTTAACTGCCCTGGTATTTGTCTTTTTAATTTGCTTCTGGTCACCAACTTTATTATGTCGGCCACTCAATCAATAGGCCGCCCTAATAACAGTTCTGTCCTGCACATGTGAGGGATACTGTCTTCTAAATATCACCAGTGTTTTGGGTTCACTGTCTGTCCCATCCCATTCATATTTAAATGAAGGAGTGATGACAATCGCCCAGTGCAGATAAATGACTTTGGATGTTGTGTAGTTGCATTTATTCACATTACATCACTGCCTCTTTATGTGGGTTTCATTAGATCTTCATCTGTGAAAGGAGGGTTTGTCACAGTGCAGTTCAGTTTCTGTTATGGTAATTTATGGACAAATTATATTTTTATTTTTATGGTTCTTTATAATTTGCCAAAATGGATTTACACATTAGTTAGACATTTATTGCAGTGTTAATTTCTTTTATTTGCATAGCCTTTTATGTGTCAGATAGTGTTATGACTTCATCAGATTGTTTACTGTGTGACAAATGCTGTTTCGGATGGTGGGGAGACAAGAAAATTAGCTTTTTTTGAATGTCATTTTAATCTTATCTTTTCTGCAATGGAAAGACAGAAATATTTAATATATAGTTTCATTACTCCCTTATTAAGAAAAAAATCTGAAAGATTAATGAGTTTAGGCCCCTGGGGTCTTACTAAATACAACACTGATGTAGGGCAAGGCTGGGTCCAATAGTTGAGAACAAAGTTTAATATAAGTTATGTCATTAGCTGTCTTGACCAAGAGTCCCAATGTGAGAGAAAATAATTGGCAACAATTTTCCCATTTGAGCAAAACCAAGATGTAGAGAATGTATTTCTGTAGGGTTATACCATTAGCGTCTCTTAGAGGTCTGTTAGGTGCCTGCAATGTTTGGCAGCTTTTAATCAGACTGACTGTGAATTAGGGACTAGAATACAATAGGCTCTGTATTGATAAAAAGAACACAGATCCTGGTCCCCTTTAATATTGACTATTAAGGAAACTTTTTTGTCACTAACAAAAAGGTTCAAAGAAATTCTGAGTATTATTATTACATCTATTCATTTAGCAAATACCTTTGTCTAAAGCAATTTACAAATAAGACACACATGTTACAGTGAAATTGGTTCTCTGTATTTAACCCATCCCTTGGGGCTTGCAGTGGGCAGCCATTATTCAGCACCCAGGGAAACACTGCGGAGAGATGCAAACCTTGAGCCATCCTAGCCTGATGTTGTGCCCATTTAGCCACTGGCCACATTATTATTATTATTATTATTATTATTATTATTATTATTATTATAGTAAGTGACTCCTTTGAAGAGTCCATTTCAATTCCAGCAGTAACGCTTTTATGAATTACAGGGAGTATGTTTGGGATACACACTCTGCTGCAGAGAGATTAGAGTTAGTAAAGTTTGCTTGGCTACATTGGTGGCAGAAGTGGGATAACCACGCTTTCACGGGACTTCACTAAGGGGACAAATATACATTCAGAACAGCTTGTTACATTATTCTTATCATTGTCATAATCATAAGATAGACAAATATATATGTAAACTCCTATTCCATTCTATTCTAGCAAAGGCACTCTGCACATGGGACAGGTCATTTGGAAATTTCTGGTCCAGAATGCTTATGAGACTAAACCTCAAGCCTTCATTCACAATCTCCTTCCCATTGCAAGCTTGAAATTTATGATGCAGGACTACTGAACACCCTGCTAAAGTGATAATTTGCCAGCTAAACTGACAGATGTGGTCAGACTGTTGGCCAGCAGGTATCGGCAACTAATTAGAGGCAGGACCAGACATGATGACTCCAGTAGCAGCTCTGAAAATATCTGTGGGAACCGTGGCCTTTTCCATCTGCCTAAAGATAGAATTGTCATGAAAATGCTTGCTATTGCCAGTTAGCACTGTCCTACTTCACTCCTTACAACACATATTAATTTGTTAGTTCCTTCCTATTATATTATTATATTATTATAATAAGGAAATATATGTTCAGTAGTCCTGCATCATAAATTTCAAGGATATATATATATATAATTTGTTTCTATATTCTTTTATTTTGTACTCAAAGAAGATGTTAAAAAATGTGAACTTTGTGTTTGGTCGGGTTTGTCATGTATATCTAAGATGTTCCAATCAACGATGAATGCATCACTATATAATATTTTTTGATTCTGCATATTCATAAGCGTGCATTGTCATCTCGTGTTGTTAACGTGAGTCATGGTACATGAGGTTGTGATTGAAGCACTGCAGGTCGTTGGTGCACTCTGTGCTCCCGCATCGTGCCAAAGTGAGTGGAGACTGTCTGGGGCAGTGAGTGTAAAGGACAGTCTGGAGGACATGGTGGAGGCCCACAGTGGCAAACAGCTGCCCCGTTGGGGAACAACTGTTCACACTACATTCAAACTTACAGGGAATTGGCATCCAGCTGTAATGGTTGACTTACTGTTAAATGACAACTAGGTGAGAGAGCCTATTAAAGGATGAGTCTGCTCTCACTGACTGTGTGTACAGTGTATAAATATAAACTAGCATCTTTATATGGTTAAGTTGCTTAAGACAAGTGCATTTAATATTTATTCAGTGCATTTCCTGGTTTTTTTATGTGCCTTATGGTTATTGCTCTTATTTTGCAATATATAAAAACTTTGCTATGAAATTACAGCAGAATTTCATAAGAACCATAATAAACATTTGCATCTGAGCTAGCAGAGACCTTCCCAAGGCAGTCCATGCTGCAAGTGTGTTGGGTAGAGTTAATGATGCTCTCTGACCGGCCAAATATGTCACTGCACAGGGCATGGTCCAACAGACAAAGGAATCTCTGGCGAGAGAATAAAACAGTGTCAACAAAACAAGGCTTCTCTCCAGCATCAAATGAAGCATAAAAGCAAATTTTATGAGTAAATGTCTGATGTGTGAAAACTTCAGTCTGCAGACAGTGTGATAAAAGCAGCTTGAATCATATTCTGTAGTCATTGAATTGGAGCCGAGATAATGGGTAACAGTGGGAACTCAAATGAGCCCGTATATACGGAATGTAAACAAGAACATGGATGAATCTGCCTCGCGTAAACAGCCTTGCATGCGCTCAACCACATTTTAATGGGACCATAAGCAAGACGTCGGCATAGAATTTTTAAAAAGACACATATTAACTGTTTTGCAAAAACATTGTTAGCTACCCAGCCTAAAAGAGGTGAAATAAATGAGGATCGACAGGTAAGATGAGAAGGATATGTAGCATGCCTGACAAGTTCAAATGAAACACAATGAAAACCACCATTTGTGAGTCTGCTTCTGACCTTTATATCAGATCTTTGCTGAGAGGAGACTCATTAATTTGGACTGTAGCATGTTTAAACTCAGTAGGAAAGGGCATAGGTGATTTAAAGTCTCCTTTTATTTTTCCAGGTAGTAATGTGAAACTCCACTCTTTATGAGTAAAGGCAAGGCGACTTCAAGGCAAGAGTGCAGTCAAGTGAAAACCCTGTGCATTTTTTGCAGATGAATGCTAAAGAGAAAAATTTCACAAATGCACAGTGTTCCAGAATTAGCAAATAATATATGCTTTGTGGGATTTCACAATTGATTTATTATGATTCTATTATATGAGCCAAATGTTTACAGGATGTAGACGTGTATAATTTCCATCATAATTTGGTTATCTTCTTTTTATTTAGGTTTATGTAGGCTTATTGGAAGGATGGACACTACATGAATCCAGATATGTTTCTGATGATTTGCAAACTTTCTTTGTAACCGTTCGTGGGGACAGGAAGTCCACTCAATGCCTCTGGACAATAGGTGTTACCGGCATGCTCTCTTCTTCCAGTGGTGGGTGATTAAAAGCTTTCTGCACAAATGTTAACCCTGGGTCCTCCGTTGTCCTAGTGTCCCGAAGGTTTGCGGCCCATGAAGGATGGCTCCGGTTGCTATGACTACTCAAAGGGAACAGACTGCTCGGATGGCTTCAACGGGGGCTGTGAACAGCTGTGTCTCCAGCAGCTTGTGCCGCTTCCAGATGACCCCACGTCTACCAACGTGCACATGTTCTGTGGGTGGGTGCAGTACACCTTTCTTACCATTTCCTCCCATCTGCTTCATTCACTTAAGTTCATGCACTTCGTAGGCACCGTAAACACAGGGCTTCCTGTACAATTCCAGCAGCTATAAGGGACAGCTAATCCCAGACATTGTGATTGATAGAGAGAATGCGACTTTAACAGTGTTGAAAAAAGTGCTAAGTGCTAAATACAATCTTCAATGAGTACTAGATTCAACTCACACATACATCATTATCTATATTAAATCAAGTGTAACTGTTATACAGTGGCCCACCTTCAGTGAATAAGCTGCCAGTTTCCTGACAATCATTCAAAATTGCTCTTTTATCTGTTTTAATTTGAGAAATTACTGCTAGCTGTAGACAAAACGTTTTTTGCTATCCATGGCTGACTTTAATTTTGTTTTAACAGTTTTAGAGCCTCAATGTACAATCCACTTATGGAGCACGAACTCGACATGTGTCCCAATGAAACAAGGGTACCACATACACACTATCCACACTATACTCCATATGTTAAGTGTTCCTTTTAATGGACTCCCCCAAGGCTATTTCTGAGTATCCTGGGGCCTTGGTCAACATCTTACATTGCCCCCCCTTAAATAAAACAACTGTGTGGGGGGCTCCTGATGACTTGGGGAGCCCTGTGCAGTACACTGTTGCTACAGACAGAGGACACTGCAATAGTAAGACATTTCTACAAGTTTGTGCCATTTCATAGGTTAGTGTAAAAAAAAGAGTAAGAATTTAAAGCTTGACTTTACAACTTTATTTCACAAATGTGCCTTTTGGTTATTAGATGGGTTTGTCTGTAGCAACCGATTCCTCCATTGTTTGAGCCTCGGGTTAAAACAGCTCTCAGATCTTAACTGCAAGAAGTTCAGAGGTGAAGCTCTTTGAAAACAAGAACAGACAACAGAATATATATGAGAAAGTCTTAAACATAGGCAGGCAGCTGTAGGTCAAAGACTTAAACAGCAGACATGAAAGGCAAGATAAGGAAAATGTTTGCCACCGGCGCACTTCATGAGTTCCGTGGTACAAAATAAAAAAAACTCCAATTTGAGTAAGATGACTGTGATGTTTCACCTGGGTTATTCTGAATGATTTTATACTGCAAATGTAGTTTCGTAAAGAGTTGCTGCTGTGAGGAAAAAAATACAAATATGCTTAGATATTTTCCCCGACTTCACCTTATTAAACACATCATATAGTATATGCTCAAAACAACAGAAAGGTGTGTTTTATATCCCCAGTAGTGGGTGTGCATGAAAACATCTTTCCATTAGTGAGAAAATGGGACATGAATGCAAGAGGTGCATTATCTCTCACTGTTTCAGTCTCTGTCGTTATTGTACACACCTGGTTTATATTAACATGACTTTGCCTTTGATTTTATCACTAATTATTCATTGTATTATCAATACAATGTATGTAAAAGAAAGTGGAACAGTGTCATTATGAGCTACTTGCTTGCAGGGAGGTATTCAGGGATGTAATTTTAGTATTGTAGCTCAGACAAAGAGTTATGAATAATCCTCTCAACTGTCATACCTTTACAACTGTGTACCGCAGTGGCCTTCATGTTCTTCCTGTTCTGTGGCTTCAATGATTGGCAGTTGTCGGTCAGGTGAACGTATGATATGTTTGACGTTGCTCGGTGACCTCTGCCCTTCGATGGCTTTACGGCAGGTGTGTGGAGGAGTACCGCCTGGCGTCCGACGGACGGTCGTGCGTCATGCTGTCGGAGGCATGCGACGGGTCCTCCTGTCATCGACATTCCAGTCTTGCGAACCACACGCTCTTTGGAGAAATGCTACATGGGTACAACAACAAGAGTCAGCAGGTGAACCTAGGGCAGATCTTCCAGATCAGTTTCAGGTGAGATCTCCGTGCCCACCAGTGTATTCACATGACCAGGCGACACTGTCAAACTTGTGTAAAGGTTGTGCTTTCAGTGTTTGTCAGATGTCACTTTAATTTGTTAGTTTACTCTTTATATGATGCCTTTTTTTGTGTTTTATTAAACAATGTTATTTGATAATAAATGGACTGCACATGTGCATGTTAGTATATTTAGTTATACTAGCTTGTGATAGCATGATAGTTTATTTTACAAGCAAGTGTGCGTGTGCGTGTGTGTGTGAGGGGGTGTTATGCTGTATTGTAATGCAGCTGAGCCACACTTAGATTCATTCATGTCAGCGCTTGCAGAGTTTTATGATATTTAATATACAAATGGGTAAAGTAGACTGAATAACTCCCTCTCATTTGCAGTATTTGTTATGTTCTTATCTCTGAGGCTAAATGAAAATCGCATGCAGGCTTAAGTTAAGAATTAGATTACATTCATCCCATAAAAATGATCAAAGCAGTGCCAAGGACTGCTCCCTTGATTATTAATTAAAAAAAAGAAAACAATCACTGTAGAGATTTATACCATTCCCACAGTGAGACTGGAGTTTCTCATTTACCCTTAAGTATTTATTATGCTAAATAAATGTAATTCCTTAGCACTGCTGTAATTGCTGTTATTACATACTTTTTAAAATTGATTTTTAAAGAAGGTTTTTAAAGTCAGATGTTTCATCAGTGACATTGGTGCATTTCATCTTGCACATGACAAAAAAATTGTCAAACGTCTGTGGTGTGATTGTAGAAGCTAGTGCTGGGATGTCTTGATGCCATACACTGTGCTTGGTTACCATGTGTAGTGTTGGTAATTGTATGCGTAGAGCTGGATGGTACTGCTGCGACCTGTCTCATCATCAGGTGACTGCCTTTTTCATTGGATGTTTTGGCATTTGTCACATCCTCTGAAGGGTTGGCTGTATTTTAACTGATGTTAAAATTCTGATTGGAGTCTATGTTTGTGTTCATCAGGTGTTTCTAATATTGGGAATTAATCTATATTAGCTGAGCAGTTAAATACATTCCATTGTCCCGTACTGTAATCAAACACACAAGTCATCAAGGGCCCTTTATATAATTTTGTGAAGCCTCCTTCCTGTTGTCCACCATCAAGACTTGGCAGTTGGTCCACTGTTCAACAGCCTAGGAACAATTGCCCCTATAGTCATGACATGAAAGGTGTTGGGTATACCCCTTATTGTATTTACTACACGGCTGTCAGCTGTGAGTCGCACACGCGAATTAGTTCGTTTCTTCGCCGCTCACGTGGCTGCGTTTTGAGTGTGCCTCTCTGACGTATGGCTTAAACTTCTCGCTTTTAAAGTGCTCTGAGAACGACATCTAATTTGGCAGATCATCTTTGGTGTGGCAGAAGTTCCTTTACGTGCATGTGGGATTATTTTATTCAAGTTTCTCAACCATCTAGCCATGACCTCAGAGCACTAGGACAAGCATTGCACTTTAATAATGAATCTGAATGCGGAAAATGCTGACGTTTAAGTGTCTATTCATGTACGTGATTATTTATGTAAGCCGCGATTGCTCTCTCAGTCCGTCTCGAAGTACGGTCAGCACAATGGGATAGCGTACACGTGTTTTATTCTTCGAGTTAAACGGTAAAACAAGAAGGGTATGAATTTGTCATTCGTTATGTGTCCCGTGCTTGTTAGCATCAGTCTACACTTGCCTAAAATATTCATGCTTGCTGGCAGACAGCAGTGATAAAGTTTCTTTTCTGAAGAGCACAGTGGAAACGTGGGAGCGTGCACAGGGAAGTGCTGTGCCGCACAGACTCGCCAATTTTATACTGCATATGATAAAACAGCAAAAAGCAGGAAAAATGTAGAAGATTTATTGTTATTATGCTGCAACTTTACCCCAAAGCATCTTATCAGCGTTGCCCGTTTTGTTCTGCTAGATATTTTACTGGGACAAATGAGGTTAAGTGTCGTCCTCAAGGGTACACAAGCACGTCTCTGCTGAGACTTGAACGGGTGACCTCTGGCTGAGCTGTTTTTTTCCTTAAGGAGCATATACTGTTCCTTAGCTTTACATGAGGATTCTCCCATCTCTGCCGTATTTACTGCTTTGGATGCTGAAACAGTGGGTTATAGGTTCAACTCCCAGACTGGATCTAAGAGCTCTACTGATTCTGAATTGAAATATGGGTCATTCTTATTAAGATAGGAATTTGAAGGAATTTTGAATGGAGGCTTTGGTAGAATATACATGTGTCAGCTCTGATTCTGTCTTGTTGTGTTTTAGGCCCCTGCCAGCACTCAGACATTGCCTTAGACTGAAAGTCTGCTCAACAAAGAAACGGATGGTCCCATTCTGTAGGCCAGATCTCATATGTTGTCTTACTGGAGCGATTTCATTGAATTGCAGGCTGTAGTAACCTGTCCAGTGAACACAGTTTGGGCTCATATTAAGTTTAAATGAACCTACTGCTCAGGGTGGGCATAATAGTGATTCATATGAAGCTTACCATCCCATTTTGGAATGCCAGCTGGCCATTTGAACTGATAGGTTCACTGTCTCAGTGTTTCCTTATCTTCTTGTGTATAAGCTTCCCAACACACTACTAGGACAGAGTATAATTAAATTGCAATGCATTGTTCTGTGCCTTTCCATTTTCATCACAAGTATAAATATATTTCTTTTACTTCTTTTCACTTTATATTTGTAACTGTCATCTTCTAGTTTTAATTATGTGTTCTGAAGATAAAAGTGTGCTTCATGTGAGAAAATGAATTGTTCTTGATTGTTTTCACATATTTAAAAAAGAACAAGTGTGAGGATTGGCGGTTTACCCTGCCTTCATCACACACTGTCACTTTCCGTTAAGTTTAATTTTGATCGGTCTCTCACCCCACAAGTAACACAATCATATTTATCATGCAGACCGGCTCTTGTCTTTTAAAAGCATATATTGGCATTTGTCAAAGTCTTTCAATTCAGTTGTTTTTAAATTCACTACACCTGCATAGTTACCATAAGTAAAGGAAGTTGAGATTTCCTCTAATTAGCAGGCATACCTGAGATGTTGATAATCCAGTGATTGTTCCCTATTGCTTGAAGGCCTCATCCACACTGTAGTGATGGTTAGAAACTGTGTTGAGCTCTGAAAAGCCCAGGGGTAGTGGGCAGGGCTGAAACGGAAATAAACAGCCTGTATGTAAATGAGCAGACTGTGAAAGATGTGAGGCTGAGCGATCTCCCTGGGCCATCCTGGTGCACAGCATTAGTAATGAGGGGACTTTAATAGCAGATTGCTGATTGTGCACTGTCAGATGTGCAGGGTCTGTGCAGAAGTTGTGTTGCCAGCAATAGCAGATGATGTCACTGGTTTGTTTTGGATTTTTATACTGTAGTGTTCTTATTTCTTTCACAGTTTCACCATAGTTTAACTTTCCAGGTTTTTCAATTTTTCAATGAAAACGGTTGACACAACAAGGCACCGCATTCTTTCAAGACGCATTTTGCTTTTTGTCAGCGCTGTGATATTTTTTGAGTATAAATGCGTCTTCTGTTTAGTCTTCGCCTTGTTTGATCTCTCTTACTCTTTTGCGAAAGAAAAAAGTGCATTGAGAACATTGAGTTGTGAAATGAAATTCACTCTAGGGTCCTCTAAATAGCAGCTCACTGGCTGTGTGCCAGGCACCAGTGAGGGGTATAAGCAGGTGTAAGCGTTACAGCGCCGAGGACCAGAGGTGAGCCGGTGTGGTCCTGAATCTCACTTCCCATTCATCCTCATTGTCTTGTCCTCTGCATGCCTACAAATCAATTCTCTGCTCACTAAGCAATTCCCCTTCGGCGATTCATCTCATCCATGTCACTCCGTTCACCTCTTGCTCCTTTCGGTGCAGTCCATGCCAGCTCCGTCACCACTGCTTCAAGCATGGTACTAACACTAGAGGGGTTAATGAATTACAGTCCTCATGAGTAAAACAAGACTCTCCTTTCCAGTCAAACGCAGAGAAAGTGTTAACGTCTTGAAATGTCAGACCTGCTCAGATGTTGAATGCTTGACAGATTGTGTTGTGTTACCACGTGAAGAGCCTTGTGTGACAAATACAACACTCATAGTGAAGAGTTCCTGACAGTATGTTAATTACCATAATGTACGATTGTGTTGCCACTTTGTAATTATATTGAAAATGTGCGAAATCTAAAGAAATGTTTTCTGAACAGATCTGGTGGATTTTTTATACGCTTTATTATTTACACGTTTTATAATAAATGACTGCTTAACATCAATAATTTTGCGCGACATACGAGGTTTACACATTCCTAACAGTTAAAATAAGTACACAATGTAAAAATATTAATATATTTCTGATGGTTTTAAATGTTTTAAATTTTGTAATCACTAACATAAAAGTTTATACTACAGTAAAGTACCATTGAAAAGAAGCTTTGTTCGCAATTCTTTTCTTTTTTTATTACTATTATTATTATTTTTTTTTTTTTGGCCTCTAACTTATTGATTGTAACTGTGCAATGTCTACAGTTTCCTTGTAGTTCAACAATGACCAAGGTTATTCTACCTAGCTTTTAAAACAAATTACTATTGTCACACCATTTATTATAGTGCTATTCTGGTAAAAATACATTATTTTATGGTCAGTCTATACCCTGTGCATTTGTTATGCTGACAGCAAAAGACTTCTTTTCTATTACCTTTAAGTATTTTCACCCTGCCCTAAAATAATTAACGCAATATATTACAAGATCTGGACTAGCAGTGCCCTCTGTTGTTCAATAGGCAAATTGCAGCCTCATAATTTTGTGCATGCTTACATTTACGTTTATAAATAATAATTATTCATTTTGCAGACGCCTTTGTCCAAAACGACTTATAATGAATAAGAGTACACGTGCTTGACATGAACGAGGTCAAACAGACGTTATCAGACAATCTAACTAACAGTAAGTGCTGTCCTATAATCAACCTGCACATGATTAAGTCAAGCAATTGTCACATAAGTCATACAAATAAAGAAAAAAGCATAAACATGTAAAATGTATGTCTTGTATAAACTTGCAAAACAATGGAGCAAAAGGAATTATAGATGAAAAAAGTACATACTTTAAACTTCATACATATATAATATTTAAAAAATTAATTTATAAAAATATTGACTACAGCCAAGCATTACATTCAGGTTTTAATACTCATAGGGTCGACAGCACAGCGGCGTGATGGTTAGCACTGTTGCCTTGCACCTCTAAGCCTGGGGTTTGATTCCTGCCTTGGGTTTGTGTGTGGAGTTTGTATGTTCTCCCTGTGCTTGGTGGGTTTTCTCCCACAGTCCAAAGACATGCAGGTTAGGTTGATTGGTGTGTCCAAATTGCCCATGGTGTGTATGTGCCCTGCAGTGGGTTGGCGCCTGGCCCTGGGTGTCCCCTGCCCTCCCCCCTATGTGTTCTGGGATGGACTCCAGGCTTCCCTGTGATCCAAAACAGGATGAAGCAGTATAGCAGATGACTGACTCTTAGGGTCTATAGTCCACCTTAAACTAGAGGCCGACCGAAATTGATTTTTTGGTTTCGGCTGAAACCGAAGCAGAAACTGAAAGTTACAAATTTACTTTTTCGGCCGAAACCGAAAGTTTAATTACACTTTCGGCCAAAAGCTGAAATATATATCACCCAAACAAAAAATCCCAAACACAAGATTTATGATATATGCCATGAAGCTATGCCACTTTTATTAATAAAGAACTAACCATTAACAATCACTAACCATTAACATAAGTATTAACAATTTATGAACATCAGTACTGTTAATTAGTAATTAAAGCCAAACAAAAAATACTGTAGTTAAGAAACAACAGTTTTTCCGCATTCTCGCCCAGCAAGTTGCTATGCCGGTCAGCATACAACTGTCCTGCTGCACTAAACAGCTGTTTACTGGCCACACTGGTCGGCGGTGCAGACAAGTATTTTAATTGGTTAATTCTCACCAATTCGCTATAGAACTATTAAATACCAGACAAGCTTTGCTTATACGTAAGCTACTGCTGTAATTATGCCAACAGGCTAAAGCTCAGTGTCAATATTGTCAGACGAGTCTCAGTAACAACACACGTATAAACTAAAGCAGGACGGCAATGAGTGAATGAACATCCTTCGGACTGCCCAGCGCTGACTGCCAGCCCACAGTCAGAGTCGGAGTGACAAACAGCACTACTGTAACATTCTAAAAATAGACATTCGGTTGATAACCAAAAGTCTGTATCAATTTCAACCAAAACCGAAAGAAAACCGAAAGTTAACTTATTGTTTTCGGCCAAAACCAAAACGACGCCGAAAGACGTCGTTTGCCAACTTTCGGCACTGAAACCAAATTTCGGTCGGCCTCTACCTTAAATTATTGCCTATTACTGATGATTTCAGATGATTTCTTAATAATAAAAAAAAAAATCACTATGACAAGTTATGTACAACAGAAACAAAAATAGCTAGTGAAGTCATTATCTATAACTTCAATAACCTTTTATTTAATTGTAAGTAATTTTATGTGGTTATATGGGGGGGGGTTATAGTTATATCTTACCATAATAAATATATTTTGATCTTACAGATTTAACATTTAGAATCATTTAGTTATAACGTTACATTGTACAGTTTGAACTAATGTATGGTAAAGACACATAGACCAAATTTGACCCCAACCACTGTCAGAACAAAGCACTAATGATGTTTATATTTCCAACATTTGATACATCCAGTGGCAGAAGCAGACAGCTTTACAACTTTAACTATGGCGCCTTGATGTGAGAATTACAAATTTCTCACTCAGATCCTGTCCTACCAGGTTGCCTGCCACCTCCCCTTTCATCACCCACAATCTTTTTTATAAATTTATTTTTGTCTGATATCTACTTAATGCTTATCAAAAAAGAGTAAATACAATGACAGTTAGTCATGGTTTACAAAATTCTAAAATGTTTCATCATCTATACAAAATGCCTATTCTAAGACAAACAGGCACAGCATGTTAAAAATGTTCGATATGTCAGTTTTTTCTTTATGTTTAATCACTTTCAGATGTGTGTTATGTCAGTCAAGTTTCAGGCTGCTTGCTCCCTCTCAGGGGATCACATGATATACAATAACAGAGCAGTACATGATTCATGCAGATTATGATAATTCGTTCTGTTTGTCCTTCAGCAGCGCTGACCTGTGATCAGACTTTACAATAAACTGTTCAGCCGGGGTGAAACACTGGATTGAAGGTTTTATCATTTTTGGAGTTCGACATTAATTCTAATATGCTCTATAATTTTTTTTTTTCCTATTTGAACACAGAAAGAGGCTGAAACCTTTACGGACACAGCAGTTTTTCCTTTTTCTAGCCAGTCAATGGTTATTGAAGTAACAATTGTGAAATCACCTGTAGAGGACAATTCTGACTAATACTCACACAAGATTGCAGGCAGTTGAGACAGTTTTTATGGTTCAGAGCCACTCAAAAGAGAATGACACTCTCACCAATACCTAGAGTAAAGACCTCTTTAAAAAAGGTTACCTTAAATAAATATGTTTATACAGAATCTTTATATTAATTGCATGTCATTTTTTTCTTACTGTTGTGTAGTTTATAAGAAACATTTGTGTTGCCACTTTTATGCCTGCATATTGTATAGTAATGATTTTCACAAACTTATCATATTAAATGTTTTGTGATTTTTAAAATGTGCAGTATGTAAATAGCAGCAGAGTGTATCAGTGCATAGCGCTGTATCACTGCCTATATGGTTTGCATATTATCTATGTATATGCTGGTTTAATCTAAGTGCTTCAATTTTCTTTTCTGGTGGATTGAGGATTCTAAATGTTTTGCGTGTGTGTGTGTCTCCTGTGGTGCTTTGATGCTCTGTCCAGAGTGTACCCTTTTTGTCTAAAATAAATGGTGGGAAATGGGTGATTAGTTTAACTGGTATTATTTGGGATCTCTTCCGATGGCAGGCATGGTGCTTCAGCATGTAGTGCGGTTCCTCCACACCTCTATGGTTGTGGGGTCCTCCCCAGCTCTCGACACTGTGAGTGTGGACATGACATGGTCTCCCTGTGTCTGTGTTGATTTGCCATTGATACTCTGGTGTCCCGAACATGCATGTCTTTACTGGTGATTACGATCCACGTTCATTTGTGTACCCTCTACAGTGAGTTGGCACCATGTCCAAGGTGTAACCTGCCTAGCTTAAATTATGTAGGTTAGCCTCCAGCCCCACTGTAACCTAGGTCAGGGCTATCTGTTTGAAAGCAAATGAGTGAATGAATAAATGAATGAATGAACGAATGAATGAACGAACGAACGAACGAACGAATGAACGAACGAACATATTTCACTGGTATGTTAGTCAATGTGGTGCATAATTTCATCTAGTAAAATCAATTATGGAACACCTTGTTTTTCAGGCAGTGTTTAACAATAAAAGCCTGTGTAAATAAGACTCTCTGGACCTCTATGGATTTATACATATTGTTCAAGTAGCTGCAAGTCATAACTAACATTTATTTGCAATAAATGAGGCAGACAGTGGCATCTAGTGGAAGCAAGGAACATTTCACTGCAAGTAATTAATGTGTAAAACATTTAATAATTGTCTCTGCAAGTCACAATTTTACTGTTTAAGTGATCTATATAGGTGAGAAGTGTTCCAGACTAGTGAAGACAATGTGCTTTTACATGGTTTGAAGTAGAAATAAAATCCCTTATATATTTATATAAAATGCTGAAATATGCGTTCTTGGTGTTCAGGCTCTTTTCCCTTGTCCATACTCATCTCCCGGGATAGAATAATTGGATATAAAGACTTCTTTCAAGTGCCTGTTCCAGCCCACTTTAGCCTTTTTGTCTCAGGAGTGTTGAGTAATAATAACAGGCTCACACCTCAGCCCCTACAGTGAGTTCATGAAAACGGATTTGCTGACCTTCTTTGCTAAGTAGAACATGTGAACAGGCCAGCACCCATGAGATGGATAGAGCAGCGTACTAGACAAGACAGAGGACAATGTGACAATAAAAAGAAATAAAGATGGCACCCGTTCAGAGAGGCATTAGGTCAAATAGACATTGTCCAAGTTGAGCTTCATTGATCTTGCACCCACCTCTCTTCAGCATGCTTCTGTGACACCTGGTGACGTTTATCATTGACCTTACACTTTATGTGGTCTGAACAGTAAGAAAGTTAAATTGTGTATGTAAAACAATAAAAAAGCTCACACACCAGGACTGGTTGTAAACTCCAGTGTTTTTTCCCAGTTTGTATTTATGTGACCCCACACACACACACACACACACACACACACACACACACACACACACACACACACACACGCACACACACACACAATTTCATTATTATTTATATATATTTATATTTCATATGTGCCTAGCAGTGTTAGGCATGTGACCAACTGGCCCTGATGCCTGGCCTTCATGAAAATGTTAATATAGGTGACTTGTGACTGGTTACATAGATACTGATGATTACCAGTAGACTAAATTAACTTACTGTAGGTTTTCAACATATTTATAGCCCTTTGTCCATTAAAAGAATGGTTGATATGGCAGTTCAGTGGGTAGTACTGTTGTCTCATACAACTAGAGTCATGGGTTCGTATCTGATTTTTGGCACTGTGTGTGTCAAGTTTGCATGTTCTCACTGTGCATACATAGGTTTCATCTGGTTTCTCCAAAAACATACACATGAGGGGGATTAGGGAGTCTAAATGGCCCTTTGTGTGCGCGTGCGTGTGTGTGTGTGTGTGTGTGTGTGTGTGTGTGTGTGTGTGTACCCTACCCTAAATAGAATATGTGTAAAGAGAGATTTCTTATTCTCCACACAACTGTAT
>JABJVR010020174.1:0-39411 GCA_025773905.1 Chitala chitala
TGAAGGCAAAAGGGGGTCCAACCCGGTATTAGCAAGGTGTACCTAATAAAGTGGCCAGTGAGTGTGTGTGTGTGTGTGTGTGTGTGTGTGTGTGTGTGTATATGTGTATATATATATATATATATATATATATATATATATAAAAACTTGAAATAATATCCCAATTTTGCACTTTCCCACCTTTTAACTGGTGTTAATCCAATACCAGAATGAAAAAGGATAGCTAGGTGGGGGGCTTGAAGATTTAACAAATCCGGAAAACAACGGCGTTTCCTCCAAGATAATTCCTGGAAGGGAGCAAAGAGTCGCACAAAGACAGGAAGAGTGTGACGGCCAGGGTTAAGGGAGGGTGGGGAGGGGGTGTCGTGGGGCCCTGTCCCACAATAAAGGGCAGGTCATGGCACAAGTACCTTGCCATGGTTAACTGGAACATCTTACAAAGGTCGGTGAGCACTCTGGGATTATAGAATGACCTATGTCTATAGTACATGTTTCCACTCCTTGTATGTGACGGCTCACCTCCGTTCTCCTGGTCTCCAACATGCTTTCATTCATGTTGTTTTATCAAGCATCTGGGTTTCAAAACATCATGACACAGTGCTGTGCGTATATACAACTCAGGTGCTATACAATATACTGAAAACCACATCAATAAGAAAGATAAAACAAAAGTCAAATGGACTGAATATAATACATTTCCACAGATAGTGTGGGGTGATGCACATCAATAACAAACATAAATCAAAGATAAAATAAGTTCAGTGAGAGGATATAAAGTGTGGTCATGGGTCTTGTGCTGATAAAGTCTTATTCCAAACCTTTGTGGAAGGGTGCCTGTGTAGGGCCCACACGCGGAAGCTGTAATGTCCAAGCGAAGCAAACTACACGTCGTGACTGTGTCCAAACAGAGCTGGAGGAATCAAAACCCAACAAAAACCCAGAATAAGTAAGAAAACAAATGAGGAAAGCAGGCAGCATAGAACTCTAGGATCTAGGTCAGTGATGATGCTTTCGACTGGCTTACATCAGCGTGACTTATGCAAATGCGATAATAATGTTAATACGCATCAAACATATTGTTGTGCTTAGAACTGAGATGACAGAAGTCATTAGATGACCAGTTTAGCCAAGGGGGGGGGCTTTAGATTTGCCATGGGGCCTACATAAAACTGTGGGGCCTCACAGCTGACATCACCTCCAGCCATTCCCTCACTTCCTGGATGGTTGATGATTCTGGACATCCATACATCAGCCTCAGGAAGGAAGTTCAGTTTGAAGATTAGTGAATAAAGACATTATTCATTAGCCCTATTGGTGAAGGGGACACAAAAAAAAAATGACACAGGTTGTATGAATTTCCAAAGTGTGTGGTGGGGCAAGTGGGATGGCAGTTGGAAGCCTGTGAGTGAGTCATTGAGAAGACATCAGAGAACAGGGGCGGTCTGTCCCTCCTACAGTTTAACCTCTTTTGGTTTTATCCAACATTCCCTGGTTTCTTCTCACTTCCCTCAAACTGGTTCTGTAAGTGGAGGACGGACCTGAGCCAGCGGAAAGGATGAAAAAAATTGCAAACTGAAAAATGTAATCTTCCTTCCACCCCGCTCCCCCAGACCCCAGCTTCCACTCTCTCAGGACAGATTACTTCCTCAGTTGTTTCCTGTGCGGTCTTATTTTTACCCCTTCTGTGAGAATGTGTGGAGGAAGTACGGTCAGCTGTCCGCTTTGCTGACACGCATGCATGTGCATGCACGCATGGATACACGGACGTGCTCATGGACACACGTAGACTGTCCACCCACACAATCCTGCTGACCACAGACCCGAATAGGTTTGTAAATAATGACTCAATGCGTGTCAACCATTTCAGGTTTGCTGGTTGCATTCAAAGGTGTTAAAAGCAAGATACAAAAAAAAGAAAACACAGCCTTTGTGAGTGTAATGCATTCTGTTCTCTAGTGGAAACTGGGGACATGGGCCAAACTTGTGAAACTGATTCTTTGTCCATTGCTTCTTTTACATGGTGAGAGCAGAAGTCCGGAATGGACAAAAAGCAGAAGTGAGCCCGACTGTCCAGCATATTACTAACAATATAACCGTAGTGATCACCCAACAACCACTAACATGAAACAATAGCATTTGCCGCAGATTTCTTTCACATTTTCAACACTGGTGTCATTCATTATAGTGGATGGCATTACAGTGTCAGACCAGTCACAAAGCGCATTATTACAATTTTAAGTTTTTAACAGAAGCAGCGCAAAATCCCCCGAGTTAATCTGGACTGATCAATTGTAATAATTGTTTCATTCAGTTATATTACAATATCACCTAAAATTACATATTTGTGATAGTTATGAAAGACAAATAGGTTGCAAAAAAGGTTGATATAAAGAACAGTTATCAGCAGTGTCATTTCAGCCCTTTTGTATTGTGAACTTGTTGTCCTGTCCAAGAACCATGGAGCTAGTTAAACAAAAACTGCTGTGTTGGTTGCAGTCAGTTCCACTTGTTAATCCATTGAGAGATTTGAAAGGCAGATGGATAAGAAAGACCATCAAATAAGGGGGGGGGGTAGCAAAAATGGTATCTGAGGAAAAAAGACAGAGATTAAGTAAAAATGGAGGACAGAAACGATAAGGGCATATGTATGACAGCTAAATGTCTGTGGGATGAACAGCGAGCCTCTTGTACTCCCACTGTTTCATTCCCATTACAGACTTAATCTCCGGAAATAAAGCAGTGATAACAGGAAGTGATAGAAGACGGAAAGAAAAGGAAGAAGTTACACCCAGTAATCCTCCACAGATGCAGCTGGGCTTCAGGGGAGGAAGAGGTGGAGTGAAACAGGAGGAGTGGGGAAGCAAGGGATACAGAAAAAGGAGTGAACTGAACAACAAATAAAAAGCAAAAGTCCCACCCTTTAAAACAATTAAAGACGGCAGTGAAAATGTGTAATAGGACAGATACACCTACAACACAAGTAAGGCTACTAAATTAAACCTTTAAAAATCTGATTCCTTAGAACAGAAGCATCATTAACATTTATTAAGGCAGGAACCAGTTATTGGTTGGGTACTGGGAAAATCCTGCTGCTTCTGGAAAGCTGTAATATTATTATGCTTGGTGCTGCACTTTTGCCAAAGTTTTGTTCATTTTAAAATGAGATCATAGCCAAAAACAAACTCTTAGGTGCCATGATTTCTGTATGAATTCAGTTGACTGGGGAGAATAGGAACAGTCTTAGCAAGGATCTGACTAGCATGGTCAGATTTCCAAGGGACTCATAACTTGTACTGATTTGAGTCCAGCTTCATGACATCATTGTTGATTTAAATTGGTCTAAAGAGCTGCAGTTGCAGTGTCTCTTGTAATACTGCAACCCCAGCCAGCCACTAAGCATCAGTGAACAGTGTCCAAGTTTTTTGGTGCCGTTGATCATGTGACATCAGGGAGTTTGATGACACTGGGCTTATACTAAAAAGTACTATGATGTTTTTGGTGACAGAATGAGGTGCACCAGGGTGTTATGTAGAACTAACTGCCCTTAGCTCATTACAAAACACATACTCCATGGGTTTCAGTACAAACAGGTCCCAAAGTTTGTTTCTTTGTAGAAATTTTATGATTGATTTAGGTCCAAGGGCGGCATAGTGGCATGGTGATTAGCACTGTCGCCTAGCACCTCCGGGCCTGAGGTTGGTGGGTTTTCTCTGAGTTCTCCAGTTTCCTCTCACAGTCCAAAGACCTGCAGGTTAAGTTGATTGGTGTGTCCAAATTGCTCATAGTGTGTGTGCCCTGCAGTGGGTTGGCACCCCGCCCTGGGTGTCCCCTGCCCTGCGCCCTATGTGTTTTCCGAGATGGGCTCCAGGCTTCCTCATGACCCTTAACAGGATTAAGCAGTACAGAAGATGACTGACTGATTTAGGTCCATCTAAAGACTGAAAATGATGCAAAACTGGCATTCAATGAAACCAAGAAACATGAGTAATGAGTTTCAAAAACACTTTGGCATCTTTGTCCATGACGGTATGCTGTATTTGTACTTGAAGCCTCTATTAAGCTGAGTGTCAGATCTGCTACAAGCTTCAGTTACCACTGCTGTTTGAATGGAGTCCACTCAGGCTGCCATTCTAGTGCACACTGGAATAACCAGCTCAAAAACAATTCCTGGTCTAAGCCAGGCTGAACACGCCTGTGGGACTACAATAGTAAATCTTCACCTTTAACCGTATCCAGAAACAGAGTAACAGAAAGTAACACTGAGTAAAGCATTAAGTGAAACATGTCTTCTTCATGATGACAGATGGAATCACTGTTTTCTTAATCACTCCAGGCGCCTCATCTTCAATTCGCTGCCCACGCTGGTATAGACACCTGTCCACAAAAAGCCAGTCATCATGTCTCATATTCGCCAGCCCTTTAGTCATCAGTGTGGGGGACGATGTGTGTGTGTATGTGGGGGGGGAGTTAACCCAAGGATATTGAAGAAATGGAAATGAATAACCTACAGATTAGGTTTCCAGAAACCTGAGAACTCTGTGAGAATGAGTAAAGGAGGCAGAGACAAGGGGAGAATAAGAAGGAGAGACAAAGATGGTATGAGAGGGAGAGAGAGAGAGAGGACACGGAAACCTGAGCAAGCAGTAGGGGGCGCCAGGAATGACGCATTTCAATATGCAAACAGTAATTGCTTATATACTGTTGAGTTTTGCTTCCGCCCATTAGTATACAAGTACAGTATTGATTAAAGGACCACTGTGAAATATTGACAAACATATATGTATGTCTATATATGTACACATGTTAAATGGCTCATCACCATCTCCGAAGCAATGCAATCTCCTTGTATCTCAGTGCACTTATGATGCAGGAAGCAGGTTTGAAGCTGGTGTTTATTCTTCAGCTTCCAGACAGGAAGAATCCGTCAGAGATACAGTAAGAGGTACATAGCTTTGAACAGCTAAAATCCACCCTGAGCCTTGAACTGTACAGTGAGTTATAAAAAGCAGCCCAGAAGTATAATTTCAAAGCACAAAAAATGAACTTCATTCATTTAAATTAGCAATCCATTTGGGATTTGGACTTGGAAAATATGATATAACCCTATTGGTAATCTGTAAGTGATTCAAGGCAAGAAACTCAAAGGCAAATATTTACATCAAACACTTCTGATCCTGACCATGTACGCATTTGCCACAGCAGAGTCCAGTCCCATGGGGCAGGACAAACAATGATCAATGTCTATGTTAAAAAAAGCATGATCTGGTGGTGGGGGTGGTTGCTGCCTTGACTTTCCTGCTGGGAACAACGATCCCTTTTTAAGGGAAGAAAACAGGTGGTGCAAAGGCCGGTTCTGGTCCAATAGGAAAGCCACATCAAACGGCCAAGCTAAACTTTCGGCTCAAATTTAATACACCTGTCAAAGGCAGAGCCACAGCACAGACAAAAAACACCATAAGGGACTATGGAGAAAAGGGGGTGGGGGTGGGCAGAAAGCTTGGTTAAAACCTGTTACACTCTGGAGACAGAAGAAAAAAAATTGGGTGCAGAGTCAGTAAAAGGGAAGAGTGTTTGTGGTGGGAGTGGGGCTGGAGTTCTGTTTCAGGGCAGTTCTGTTTATACCCGCTTCCATCTGTACTGCGTTACTCCTCAGCTCTGTGTTGCTCTGGGAGCTTGGACAGGGAGAGGCTGCTAGCCCAGGCTGCAGGAATATAAGGTCAGCTGAGATTTGTTACAACGCAAACTAGTTTTTTAAAGAGAAGCAGAAAAGGACTGGGGCATGAGAGAGGGAGAGAAGGACAGGGAACGTGTGAGAGACAAAGGGCGAAGGAGGGAGGGAGAAAGAGAGGGAGAGGGACAGGGAGGGAGAGAGAAAAAGAGAGAGAGAGAGAGGGAGAGCGGGAGAAAGAGAACAGAGCGAGAGAAAGGGGAGAGGGAGACAGAGGGACAGGGAGAAAAACAGAGAGAGAGAAAGAGAGAAAGACAACAGAGAGGGAGAGAGAGGGGGACAGGAAGAGAGAAAAAGAGGAAAGGAGAGAGAGGGAGAGTAAATAGGAGAGCGACACTGAGAAAGATACTGGTAGACAGACAGGAAGGAAGGTAGACAGAAAGGGATAAAGAGAGTGAGAAAGAGAGAGAAATAAAGAGAAAGGAAGTGTGAGAGGAAGGACAGTGATATAGAGAGAAACAAAGAGGATGAGAGGAGGAGAAAGTGAGTAAAAGAGTAGAAATAGTATATGTACAAAGAAAAAACCCAAAGAGCACAAAGGCAGTTCAGTCCTGTGAGGGGCTACTTGTCTGGCAGGCCATCAAAGAGTCTTGTATTGAAAAACTGATTTAGAGGGAAGGTTAGAGGACAAGGGTCAAGCACAGTACAATGCAGGGTTATCGATGAGCACACTCCAACGCTGTATGGAAGCTCATGTAAAGGAGTGCGGGTTTTGTGTAGCATTGCAGTTAACCCTGCTGTTGCTATTGTGTCTTTACCTTCCTCCACTCAATGCAACCTGTGCAGATGGTGTATTATTAGCCTACAGACACTGAGGAGCCCCCAAGATGGAGCACACAGGAGTCTGAATACAAAAGCACTCTAGTGAGCGTCCATAGGTACACACGCAGACTTGCACGCATTTGCAGCATGCGCAGGCCAACGGAACACATGCTTGGTCCCGTGCCTTGTCAAACAGCCTGCAATTATGTGGCTATGATGTCATCGATTTCCAGCTCCAATCTGAGCTCCATGTTGCCGGGCGATTGCACTTGAGTGGTGGGGGTATGGAAAGTGCATTTCTGTGCGGAATGCTAATACGCTAACTCGGGTCTGGTCAAACTAAAGCTCCCCGGCAGCTGCAAGCTACCCCTTACCATCCTCTCCTCATAACTGGAAGCTGTTTGACAGCACTTTCCAGGTGCCCAGAAAGACAGAGTGATCGACAGGACTGCAGACTGACTGACACTCGTGAACTGCCGTGCTGACAGGTGAGCACCTTGACAGACCCTGACAGTGAAGGCGTGGGGTAGGGAGGGGGAGTTTGCCAGGAAGAAAACAAAAGATGAACTCATGAGGCTGTTTCAGCAAAGCCTCTCTGTCCATTAACTCTCTGATGAACCAGAAGGGAGGAGTACAAGGCTGAAGGGAGACAGTCATAGAGGAATGGAAACATTAAGTGTGAAGAGCTACTATAGGCAGCACAACGGTGCTTTTGTGCACCAAGCCAAGCTCAACAGCACCAGAGGGTGAGACTGTATCACAAGACCTAATGTTATAAGCTTCCAAATCTGATCAAGCCTACCCTATTGACTGTGAGCTTTACTTTAAAATAGTAATGTCAGGAGTTACCCTAATCCAATCCTGGATATTTAATTTTGCACAGAAGAATTAGCCAGCTCTGGAAAGCATGTGCCCCAATGTTGCAGGACCCAAAAGATACAACCTGGTGCAAAAGGAAGACTCTCTAACAGAGCAGCGTGCAGGACTTTAAAAAGACCCATTACTCATTCAATTAGCTGGTCCCGCAAGGGAGGGAAATAATTAATGCTTTACTAAAATGCTTATGCGTATGTTTTATGATTGATTCAGGAAAAGAGAATACACCGAGTAATACGGTGTGCTTCCGGGTTTTATTGACTGTATTTTTAACAGCACCCCTGGCAGGGAGCATGCCAGAACAGCAGAACTCCAGCCCTATGCTGCAGGAGCATGTGGCACCACCCCCCAGCTTCCTGTGACAGCACCCCTCCCACGTAATTAAAGAGAGAGTCCACGTAGCTGAGTTTAAGTGGGTCAGCTGAGCTCAATGTGAGAGGTTCACCTTTAACAGGAGTGCAGTACCAGAAGAACAGATGAGCTCAATGGAAGAAGAATATAAAAAGGCACTTACTGAGAAGTATAGGGTTTGGCAGGTGGTGGTTGAACACAGGTTGAGGAGGGCATACTCATACTCTGGATACTCTTTCCTAAGAGGCTCTGTAATAGTTCATGAGAACTTGCTGTTTCTGTTTCAAAGCATTAAAAACAGAGGCATGCCCTCCAGAGGGGCACAGAACCGGTTAGGAAACATCCAGCAGAGGGACGAACGACAACAGGAAGCTGAGCAGCATGGTCAGTCAAGAGGAGACTGGTGGAACAACGTAGAGGAAAGTACGCATGGCATAAAACAGAAAGCTTGATCAATGGATCCCTCTGTCACCTTGTTAATAAAAGACCATGGCTTTTATTAGCAGCTGATGAAATATTTATAAGATGAATATTTCAGGCGCTCTCAAGAGCTGGGACACAAACGGAGCACTCGTGGCAGCAAGCAGGGTTAAGGAGAGCCCGTCAAAGCCACGTCACTGTCAGCAGAGAACATGATGCCAGGATTAATTGGCATGCCGCGCGCGGTGTCTTTCCTGCCTTGTCGGGGCTTATATGCCTGGTTGCATGTGTGCCGTGCTTGTATGAGAGCTCGTAAATCAGTGAGCTGAGGGTGGCATGAGACCTGGTTGCCATTTTCCTCAAAGACACAGCTGTCCCCTCCCCCTGACACCATGTGAAGATGCCAGTTCAGGTGCCTGATGCTGAGGGGCACCAGGAAGACTGAGTGCACCAGGAAGACTCAGTGCACCAGGAAGAATGCAACAAACAAGCACAGCTACCTATTTGTCCCCTTTATTCAGGTCTTGCTCACGGTCAGCCAACACTGAGGAAGGCTTTTCACCCTCCTTTTTAAATCTCTTGTCTTTCCCTGGGGGTGTAGGGATCCTATCCTCTACCCATTTCTCATGTGGTTCCAGACTTTGACTGATATGTCTGCTATAGACTCTGTGCAACCCAACACTGTCTTTGGGGGGTTAGTATACTTCTTTAGCAGTTTGTGCATTTCTTTGAGCCCATTCTTTATTTCCTTGAGTACAATGACACTGTGAGAGTTCTGATGAAGCAGCCATGTGCCATCATCCCCATGTTCTCCCCCCACTTCTGCCAGCACATTCCCTGGCATGCTGTGGAGCCAGCACGTCGAGCGGCTTGCCTCCCATCCGCCTGTCTGAGCCATGTTACCCCGTGCTGGTGTTGCTCATGTTTCCACTGCAAACCGAACCAGCCTCACCGAAAAAAGTCGGAAAACGCAAATCAGTCAGAGTACTTCAAATAATCTTAAAAAACATTTTTTTTAATCTTGAAAACATTAAAAATGTAACCTCTCTGGTCAGTACAGTGTTGACAAAGAACACAGTTCAATTAGCAATTCAGTTAAACATTGAACAAGGCTTGCTTATGTGAAATGCACAGGGATGCTTAAGGATGCAGCTGACAGACTCCCTGATCTTTGAGCTTTTGCTTACCCTCATGTCTGCATCCATCTCCTCCTGTCTCAGTAGACCTGACTCCTCAATGACAAACCTGGGCAGGGCCTGGATGGCTGCCTTAGCGCTGAGCCTCCTCATCCCCTCCTCCAAGTTCAGCCTGCTCTGGTGCTCCATGTGAGTACATTATCGCCCAGGAGGACTTGAAGGTAACGGCGACTGCAGGTGGGCAGGCCGCTCCATCGAGCCGTCACTTTGCTGCACATGTCGATACATATCATCTTCCGGCGGGGACTGTGCTTCCAGGGAGACACATCACGGCGATAAAGCACTGCTGTTCAGACCTCAGGCTGCTGCTCTGCTACAGCCTGTTAGCCAAGCCACTCCAAACAGCCACAGCATGACCAGTTCCTGCTAACACACGTTGTCATTCAGATCTGTCAGTGTCCGAAGACTGCGGTATCATCACAATATTGTTCAATTTAACGGCCTGCAGGTGAAATACTGGCTAATGACAATGGTGCAATTAAGCACTCCTAACCTAAATACCTTTACCTTAAATCCCAGGAGGTCTCCTGTTGTAGTGCCTTTGCGAGTTAAATTTGACATAAAAGTGCTTTGTAAAATACTCAGCATCCCATCCAGGGGTTTCTGTTCCCAGCGTACAATGCAACCATCTGACTCTAGAATGGATCATCGCATCTGTAATATAAATGTCAATATGTATAAATCCATCTTTGTCTTTTATTCAAAGTAACAGCAAAGTAACTGAGATTCACTAGGTCTTCCAATCAAAACGTAGTGGTGTTCATGTGGAGCTATGGAAATATGTTGAATTAAATTTATAATCATAGATAATGCAAAGTTACTGTGGGTTGGGGGGGGGGGCGTTAAAAATTTCTCCACTACATTCTCTCTTTTTCCAGTAGCATGAATAAAGCTAAACCCCAAACCCCTGTTAATAAAAGCTGCATTTCCTAGGGGAAACATTTTCTTGTACCTGGTAATCTACTTGAAAACTGCCTCTCTCTCACTCTCCATGAAGAGTCTGCACATACCGATTCAGAATTTCTAAGTGCAAATTAAATGATTGTTTGACCAAGCAACTAAATGGAGCCATTAATCTCAGCAAAAGCTGGAAATACAAACCTCTTGTAGCAATATTTTCCTCTTTTTACCGTGGAGGTGGAGATAAATTCTAAATGTACTGCTTAAAGAAACATTATTCCTTCAAAATCCTGCAAGTGCTTTTGGATGAGTCACGCTGAGCAGTCTTGGTTGCTGAAACCAAGCATGTTAGTTTCAGTTTTAAAAAAGGCACCAGACTGGTTACTGAGCATAATAATGGCAATCAACTTTTCCCAAATTACCAGTGGAACTCACTCAATGCATTAAATTTACTGGCAGTATAATACTGTAAGTGCACCAATTTCAGAAGTAGCTGGACATTTTTTTTATTACTGCTCATAAACTCAAGGTCAGCTGAAGAAGATGAACTACTTCTGCTTTCTATCCAGAAAAAGACTAATTCATCACCCTCGCCCGCCCTCCCCTAGCTAAATTTGGTCCCACTGGGAGACTGCAAAGCAGAGATCTGCAGGTGCTTTCAGCTGGGATGTACAGGCGCTGGAATTTGCTGCTATTGGTTTTAGTGAGCTTGAAAAATGCTGCTACTCTGAGAGCCCGAATGTTGTCAGGACGTTGTGGAAATATGTTATTTTTATACGTGACGTTTGTGTTCTGTGGGAGAATAAACCACATATAAACCACGTATAACTTCTCTGTTCGATACTGCTGCAATTTTGATGATTTTAGGTGTTTCTTAAAAGCTCCAATATTGCAAAGGCAGATAAACAGAAAATTTGTTTCTGATTTCCCTGTTAAAATCGTGGGTGGAGGGGTCAGGGGTTTTGGGGCTTGTACCAGATGTCCAACGCTGACCCGGGAGTGGCGTCCCTCAGTGACAGCTGTGCTGGGGTGTGGGTGTCAGCACAGGTCCCTGTGGAAAGCCCCAGTGAGGTTTCGTGAGTCTTCTTCAGGACAAACTGACCCACAAACCCAGTCATGTTTCTGGAAAGTCATGGTGACGGCCACTCCGTGCTGCTTCCCTCCAATCAGCTCTGAGCCCCTGCAAGCCATCCCCCTGCCCCCCAGGAAAGACACCCCTTTGTCCTGGTTTGGTCTGGTTCTTCCTTTCTGGAATTTCTCAGAGACTTTGGCGTCCTTCTGATAATGCTGACGATCATGACTGCTCACAGCCTCTTTTGATAAAACCTCTTTTTAACTAGGCCACTGTGAAGCCGCCTCTGCTCTTAACTGTAATTCTTAGTTTCTTTGTACTGCAGCCTTCAGACAGTCTGTATATGTACATGCGTCTATCCAGGCAACCTAATATCGCTCTTACATTTGGATCACACTGTTGTTCGTCATGAATGAAGATACGTCTGACTTAAGCATTATACACATGTGCTTTCAGAGGGTTTACAATTACTCACATTGTCCTATAGAGCAGATCCTCTGAAATCATTATTGCTTCACTATAGCTGTCATACAAAAAAACACCGTCCATGGTCCCCTTGTACTAAACCCCTATGCTGTTCAGGTATCAGAGAATAAGGGCATTTTATATTAAGGCACCCTTCATCCATGACTTATTGTTCTGTCTTGCTGCTACGTAAGAGGGCTGGCAAGAGCGCTGTTGTCCTGGAACAATAATGAGCAGCGTGATTTACAGTTACGCTCTGACTTAGCACACAGGGTTCCGTTCCATCCGCGGAACACTTTGAAACAAGATCTGCTGCTAGCAAGTGCAACAAAGGAGAGCAAATCCATGCTGCAAACACAGCATGCTGGGATTCACACAGAGGTCAAAACTGTTTATTGCTGGGGCAATTGCTACATATTGATTTTGCATCATAAGACATAATGAACATCCAGCAACAAGTGAAGGGAGCAAGCAGAACCAAAGTTTCCCATGAGAGCATGACTGCTTACTCAAGGCCAGCTGCCTGTTTTGGCCTATTACATCACTTCCTGAGCGGCTTTTGGTCATGTGACAAAGATAACTGCTATCGCAGAACAATAAATGGTCTGCCTCAATCTCCAGAACAGCACAACTTCCTAAAAGGGATTGACTCCTCTTCCCATCTTAGGATCTGTGGAAACATCGCATTAAGCAAAGGCATTTCTTTATAGCTTTAAAAATCACAGCTGTGACACACAAAATGTGCAAACACATTTAAATACACGAACTTTGAGTATATAAAGTCACATTTGGTTCTTTTTTAACTTGTAAAACATCTGCAAACAAACAATGTAATGGAATAATAAGAAACATCAGGATCAGCATTTCAAGCATGATGCAGCCTTGCTGATAGTGTTAAGGACCTCTAAGTGTGCCCAAGGCAACACTTTTCCAAAAAAGAGCAAGGTGCTTTACACACTATAGTTCACTTACTGCATGCCACTTACACCTCGAAAGCATAAATGCAGTGGAAACAGGTGTTTGTAAACAATGGCATTTTTCAGACTATTCCTGGATCCACACAAATCCTTTTGACATTCATAGGGCTGCAGGAAGGATGTGCTGGAGCTATTTCTGACACTGCAGTGACGGGAATAAGCATGCTCCCTATTGCAAACACGTTAATTTATGCGCCTTGTCGCAGCATCCCTCAGGAGCGGAGACGGTGTGAATGGCAACGCACGTCAACACCGAGGAAGTCACGATGTAATGTGTCGAGACAGGACTTTGCGTGGCACGGCTAAAGAACTGTAAGTACTGACAAAGGCTTGGTTTAATGGCCATGACATCTGTCCGTCCACCGATCTTCAACCTCAGCACCTGGATTCCAGGTGAAGGACAGGACCCACAATGCCTTTCACCTTGCATCTGCCTGGCCTGTCACATTCACCCCGAATCTCATTTGCTCTTTCCGGCTGAACGACAGCATGTATCCAAACTCTAAAAATGCATTTCAGTTTGTTTCTTTTTTTTCCACTGGAAGCAATTTGAGGGGAAAAAAGGTGCTTCCTTGGGGGCTCCTACTGCACACACTTTTTTTGATATGCTTTCAGCTTATCAAAGCTGTCAAGATAGTGCGGGGGGCAGCAGAAATAGGAAAGAAACGATGAAGGAATCCAAAGCTTTATGCTTTCAAGCGAGAGGCTGCGCATGAACTAATTAAAGCAGAAGTAATTGGAGCTGCATCTGAAAAGAGACACCTTGCCTTGTTCCACACCCTCCCCCACAATCCCTCGCCTTGCTCAGGGAGGGGCCTCGTTCATACACCATCTTCCACATCATCTCGGCCTGTTCGACTTTTACAGCTGAGAAACTGCTCCACTTTTCACCGACTGCAGGTAAACTGCATACCTGCATATTGTATCCGCTTGGACGAAGCTCCGCCAGAGAGACACCAAAGGCCTATGAGATCGGCTTCAGCACCAGAACCAAAGGAGGACTTATTTTGTACTATTTATATAAAATTACTTGGAACAATCCAACTCTATAAGTATCACTACTCTCTGTAATGTTAGCATGCTCAGGAGGGGCTGGGCAGCCAGTCAACCTTGGGCCCCCAGAGGTTTTTTTTCTCCACACTGTGGAGTTTTTGGTTCCTCTCCTCCGTTGTTGTCTGGCTTCATTCATTTGTACTGATTTCTTCAATTTTCTGTGTAAAGCGCTTTGAGGCACGCTGTTGCGAAAGGTGCTATATAAAAATAAACTGAATTAAATTGAATTGAAATTGTGTCTTATTTGGGACAAGAAAGTACATTAGTTCCCCTAATTACAGTAAACGCTAAGTTATAAACACTGGATACATTTACTTTTCTACTACAATGTTAATGAATGTGATTCTTTAAATGTAGTAAGAAATAGCAAAGCAGAATTACACCTGTTAACCCAGCAGTATTGCTCTACTCTCCTGAATGCTATTATTATAAATTTTATTTTTCTGCTTCCAGGAAAACTTAATGAAAAATCTTATTGGACATGGATAATTTCAAGTACTATTTTCACACCTGTTCAAAAACAGATAGCAAAACTGGTGTTCAGACATGCCATTGACATTTCAGTAATTGTTTTCACAGTACATTTAATGCTACTGTCTGTTTTGAGGTTTGACAAACTCTATGTATATAAGGCTTGAGGAAAAAACAGGAACTGCTAGTAGATTAAATTATACTAAAGGCATTCCTTCTTGTGTGTGTGTGTGTGTGTGTGTGTGTGTGTGTGTGTGTGTGTGTGTGTGTGTGTGTGTGTGTGTGCATATAGTATAAAAAGAAAGTGTTCATTCAGCATGGTAACCATGGATTGTTCATATCCCCACACGACTGTAAGTCACTGTTCCTCTACTCGAACACGTACCGCAGTTAGACAGCCTCTGCTGTGTTTTGGGGGCGAAAATGGGATGATGTTTCAAAGGCGCTCATGATCGCTGAGCGGAGATTAAACATCAAAGTGCAACGGAGTGGAAAGCGCACGTCGTGTCCGCTGAGCAGGAGCACCGTGGAAATGGGATATCTGCGTAACTTCGGCCCCGGGGCTCCAAAGGGTCTATCATGCGCTCATCAAGTCTGACGCAAACGCAGCCCTGCAGTACCAGCTTTAGGCTTGAAGGAAATTCGTGTGTGTGTGTGTGTGTGTGTGTGTGTGAGTGTGTGTGTGTGAGCGCGTATGTGCGTATTTGTGCGATGCGTACGCACTTTGATGCTCGTGTGCGTGACAGAGTGCGTCAGTTTCACGAAAATCTTCGCTACTGGTTTCATGCATCGGAAGAAGACAACTGTGGACAGCTGGGAGAAAATGTCAAGTTTATTGGATGTTCTTCATTTGAATAAACAAGACATAATTACTCAGAGTTGGCTAGAGCTGTTGTTTGTCAATATGGCAATTTGGGGTTGGGGACAAAGACGACTATCATAGAGTGAGTTTATGTTACAACTTCCTGACAGCCCATTCTATCAATACTGCTACGGCCGTATTGACCTCCCACAGAGAAACATTGCCATCCAGTGGAAATCTGATATAATTACATGGGGAATGGACGCTTCGGGGCCGTTCGAAAGCTTAGTTATCCAATAATCACTTCAGTTGAGACTGATTTATTCACATTTCCACCTCTGTTTGTAATGTTTTAAATCACTCTGTGTAATTTTACATGTAAGTAAAAAAGTGTTTATTTGTAGTTTGTTTATAGATATGTTTGTAAAGTACTGCATATACTGTATTTTACACCGTCTGGCCAAAATAAAAGTCACAAACTAATATTTGATTTGTTTTCACCCATATTCATATAAAGACTTCTCCAGCAAATTCCAAAGACTTCCAAAGAGATTAATGTCAGCACTCTGTGGTGGGCAGTTCATGTGTATAAGTGACTTCTGTCACAACTTTACCCTGAAGAATCTTGGCATTGTCAGCCTGGAATATGCCCGTGTCATCGGGGGATAAAAGAACCACTGATGGGAGAACCTGGCCATTCAGTAGGTTCAGATACTGACTTCATTTTGCTGACTTTATTTTGCTGGTGCATAACGTTTCTGTGCTTAGACCAGACCAGCTGAAGCAAACCAGCTAATACCGCTGCCTCTAGAGGAACAACATGACGTTTTTGGCCAGGCAGTGTATAATTTTATATTACACACTGTATCATCAAATGTTCCATGCCACATGTACTGTATCATCAAATATGCCATGCCACATATGTGTTTTTGTTAAATATTTAAATATACCAAGTCACACACACACACACACACACACACACACACACACACACACACACACATAATACACGTTAAATACATTACTCAACTCAAACAGGGTGTTCAGTATCATGCTGCTTTGCCTATTCTGTGTTAGTGCTGCTGTTTTCTGTCTTTTCTCCTCCTTTCATATGTATCTCTCACCTTTTTATGTATGTCTCTCTCTCTCCTCTATCTGTACACCTCTCACTCCTCCTTCTGTGTGCCTCCTTGTACTCCCTCTCCTCTATCTGTACACCTCTCACTCCTCCTTCTGTGTGCCTCCTTGTACTCCCTCTCCTCCTTCTGCACACATACCGCTTTTCCTCTGTGTCCCTATTGTTATCCCTCTCAACATGCACTTTGACATCTCCCTCTCTCCTCCTCTCCGCTCTGACCTCCTGTAGCTCCACGGTCAGGGTGTTCATCTTCTTCCCCCACTGCCTCGGAATGGCACGGCACAATAGAGGGGGTGCCATTTTCAGCACGGAGCTATTTAACTCAGGGCAATGTTTTCAGACCCCCCCCCCCCCGTAACAAGCACATCTACTCAAACCAAATTAACTTGTATTGTGCATTAATGAAACGTGGCTTTTAGCAATATGCATTCCACTTCAGCAGTGCAAATGCTTTATAATTAATTACAGCAGAAGTCCTGAACTAATATCATTTTCAGTCTTCAAAAATTTTGTCAGACTGTGCTGAGACAATTCAACACACAGCAAATCTTGTAAGATAATTGTTATAAGATTTTTTTTTTATGTAACATGCATAAAATAATTTATTTTAGAGTCAAAATGGTTAAGCATTGGTATATGCCATTACAAGACTTAAGGCAAGATAATGGTAAGTAAAAGAGGACTAATAGCAACACAGAGTCTGTACTTGTTTCTTTTTCACATGAATTCCATCTTCTTGAAATGGAGTTTTTATGCTGCCATACAACAAAAACAATACTGGTCGTGTGAGTATTTTTGAAATCGCAGTCAGGTAGGTGAGCTGCTCGTTTATATTTGACCAGAACAATACAATGAATGAATTGCTAAGGCATTCCAGGAACAAAAATGAAAGCGGAAAAGCTTTGTTTTAAAGAGAAAAGAATCTCTGTACGCCTTATTTATTCTCAGGTCCATAGTGTGACAGTCTGCTGGGTGGTGTAAAATCCCATTAATTTACACTTAAAATCCTGAAGCATGTTGCTGACCTACCTGATTGTGTTTTCAGTCAAAAGACAGCCCAGATTTCTCAGTGGAAAACACACATGCGCGCACACACACACACACACACACACACACACACACACACACACACACACACACACACACACACATAGAGACTGTCATAAAAGTGTTATGGTGAAATCTCTCTCCCTAAACAGAAACGGAGTCACATTTCCTTGTGTGAAAGTGTGTGCTTGTTAAAAATGAGGTGTTAAAGAGTACAGGTAGATCTTGATGCTGGTGAGATATTTAGCAGCTGCTGTGGCTTAACATGCTGTTAGTCGCCTCCCCTGGGTGGAGAGCATCATGACAGGTAGGGAGAATGGGGGGGCTTTGTTTATGGTCTCCCTCAATTCTGCAGGTTCGATCAGAGGTCTGTGGAGGTCTGGATAGACCCCTGCCTTTTCCCACTTCTTCCTCTGGTCTTGACAGAAAAGATTAATGTCTTCAATACAAAGACATAGTGAGGAAGTTACAATTTTAATCAGCCAAGATTTATGAGCTCTTGTGGGAAATCAATATATCTACTGACAACTACACAACTAGAATTCACAAATTACACAGAGGAAAACGTATCTCTCAGAGTATTATTTAGCTGTGTAATATTATTTTTTATGATTTTTCTCCCAAAGGAAAAATTTGAAGCACTTTTGAAGCACTGAGCTTTACAGTGGCCATGTAAAAGCCTTGTCCAAGAGCACAGCCTGTTTGTGAGTTTACTGTAACCATCATGTCCAGTCTTGCCTAAATAGCTGTAATCTTAGTTAAAAAACTAAAGTGAAAAACTGAAAAAACTGAAAGTGGCAAATATGGAGTTTGTGTTATGTGTCAATGAAGAGGGTGAGCTTTGAGACTCATTGACTAATTCCTGGTTGTGAGACATGCACGTCTGCCTTGTCCATTTGTATTAAATGTGAAAAGCTCCAAAATGAAATAAGTCTTGTTCTTTTGCTGATTATAGCAGGAGCAAACAGAGCAGCTTTCCTCTAGCTTCACAAAACATTATCGAAACAAATCTGCTTACTGTTAAATCACACGGTGTGCAACAAATGTGTTTTGCTGACGTGCAAATTTGTGTGAGACGACGTCGTTTTTTGTAAAGCAAAATTACAGTCAGTAATTACAGATTCGATTTCCAAAGCTATGAGCAAGAATGAATAAAACTTGAAACAATATTTCTACTGTTTTGTAAAAAAATATACGTACGGCACTGTTAGACAACAGCTGTGGTGTAAGTTTGCAACAGTGCTGCTGGCAATGTGGCATCATCTGGTGGTGGCCTGTTCCGTTTTTCCCTGCCAAATTGCACCTCCCTTTGGACGAGCCTGTTGTGGAGAAGGGCTGAGTCTTCCCTCTTCTGTGGGGTTTTCTATGGGCACGGCTGCTCTTTTGGGTGCACAAGGCCCAGCTGGGGGGGATCAGTGTGGGTGCTCATGTTGAGTGAGAGAAGCAGAATAACAGCTCCTCCTCCCTGCTGTGGAGTGGGGTGACCAGCTCCAGCTCTGCTCGTGCTGCTGTTTAATTAATGCAGACACAATGAAAAGGGGGGAGGAGGCAGCTCTTATTAGCAGTGATCAGTCTGTGGACCACACCAGATGTTTTGTTCATGTTTCGTTTTAGATACGCAGGATCTGCTGCAGAAGGGTCGCTTCTGAGTTCTTAAGCTTGTAGAGCACTGCATCCATAGTGGTGGGGATGGAATTGAAAGCAGAAGCTGGAGGTCTTTATGTGTGCTGAGGGGAGGGTGAACATCCTTTGAGGGCATCGTCAGTGGAGTTGAAAACATTGGCTCCTCTAAGAAAATGCCAGTGCACGACTCGATGTTGTGCAAACTGCCGTGCATCATTGTGTGAGGTTTGCTTAGTGCAGGGGTGGGCGATTATGGTCCTGGGAGGGCCGCAGTGAGTACTGGGTTTTGTTTCAGCAAATTCATTCAATTTAATCTGACCACTATCTTAATTAAATATCCATTACATCATTGCTTCTCTTCATTCTTCCTGATTGTTTGCATCAGTCTGTACTTAGTTGTCCTAATTTTTTGAGAGGAAAAAAAGAATTACAAAAAAGTTAAAAGTGAGACTGTTGTGTTTTAAAATCTGTAACAAAAATATAAATCACACATCACAATAGCAATATCACTCTGCAGAACGCAGAATCATATCATAAAATGTCTGCATAATTGAGCATGGTGTTTAATTCAAACCTCTAATCATTAATTAAGACTCAAAACTGAGACATTATCAATTTGTGACTTTTTCATTTGAACCTATGCTGCTTAATATTGCATCAAATTCATCTGTGTATTTATTTATCCCAGAGGGAAATTGCATCTCTGCATTTGACCCTTCCCCTGAGGGGAACAGTGGGCTGCCAGCCACATGTGGTGCCTGGGGAGCTAGCACTTAGTGTCTTGCTGAAGGACACACCTGGCTGTGCTCGAAAACCAGGAGACTTCTGCATTCCAGCCTGATGTTCTACCCATTGAGCCACCAGGCTACTTACTTTCTACAGACCTCCAAGATCACAGACATTTTTTTATACGTGTTTGCTGATTTTCTGTCTGGTCATTAAGTTTGATAAAGTTGTAGTTCTAGGTGACTTTAATACACATTTTTTAGTGCTTTATTAATCTCAGAGGAAAATTACTTTTTTTGTATTTAACCCATTCCCTGAGCAGAGCAGTGGGCAGCTGGCCACATGCAGCACCCAGGGAGCTAGCACTGAACGTCTTCCATCAAGGACGCACCTGGCCGTGCCGGGATTTTGAACTGGGAGACGACCGCATCCCAGCCTGACGGGCTGCCCATTGAGCCACCAGATGCATTCAGTAACAAGTTTGTCTCCCTATTTGATTTAGTTGGTCAAATATAGCATGTATCAGAACCATGACAAGTGCATGGGCATGCATCAGATTTAATTATCACCCATGGTATTACTATCTCTCATTTATTACTACATTTATTAGGTAATTCTCCCTTTGATCATTTCTTGATCAGTTTTGAGATTAAATTTTCTTCTCTGCACATGAAAGAAAAGGTTATTATTACCCGCCATTTGAATAGAGACAAATTGAACAAAATTACAGATAGTAACAAAGTGTTCACTGACAGGGCATGTATTGATTAAACTATACATAACTTTAATGCAGTGGTCAGTCAATAAATATACAGTCAGGTCCAGAAGTATTTGGACAATGACTTTATGATTTTCCCTTCATACACCACCACAATGGATATGAAAAAAAAAAACTATCAAGATGTGATCAAAGTGTAGACTTTCAGCATTATTTTAAGAGGTCTCTTATTTGCTATTTAGGAATTACAGCCATTTAAATTTGAATTAATTGTGTAAAAATTGTGTTTATTAATGAACTGTAGAAACAGGTGCCAGTGACAAAGAATTCTTAATCAAGAGTGATTTAAGTGATTATTAACAAGAAATAAAATTATTAAATTAAAACACCATGAAAAATGTTGAGAAGCACCAACAGTTAGTCTTTGTCACTCTATTTTAATTCAATTCAACTTATTTTTATATAGCGCCTTTCACAACAACGTGCCTCAAAGCGCTTAACACAGTAAATTACAGATATCAAAGAATGAATACAAATGAATGAATTCTTACTAGAAATGAGTTAAGCTTGTTGAGAATTTCTGATTTTACACAGCAATTATGCAAAAAAGGCAATAATGTTTAATTGACATTAAGGTTCAATTAAAAGCAGAAATTGGCTGAAGCAAAAACCTGCATCCACTGCGGCCCTCCAAGACTGTGTGTTTGCTCACCCCTGGCACAGTGGAAATTGTTGTTTACTGAGACGGGCATGGATACATCAAAGGTGAGCAAGCAACTGATGTTTCTGGAGGAAGTGGAACTTTTAGTTCTGAACCATCTGTCAATGATGAGGTAAGATTTTTTAGTGCTGGTTACCTTCATGTTCTCACAGAATGGAGCTTTTGTTTTAGATGAGGCCTCACTCAGAACCGAAGAAGCCGCACCATCTCTCTACATCTCAGCAGTCCTCAGATTTTTTTTCCTCACTTACTGTAAGACTGTCAAAGACTTCTTAGATGGGGCTGGGGTCTTTCTTTTATAAAGCAATTTGGGTGGTTTTTAGACTCATGATAGTTGACATTGGGGTAGGCTATTAAAAGCGGATCAGTGTAAGAAAAAAAAAGACTTTTCTTGTTAACTTGAAGTTGAAACTTCTCAAAACAATCCAAGTTCCAGCTTGGAATTGTTTATCTGGTTGTTTAACATAGACATCCAAGATCTCTCTGATCCCCTGGGAGTTTATCTTCAGGAGAGCCAGGTGGTAGCCTGAAGGATGAGTCTTTGCACACAACCCCATGTGGTGCAGCTGGTGTTACCATCAATGTCATGCAGGCTAAGTGCACAGAACTATTTCAAAGGTGTGGGAGCACAGAGAACGTGATAGCTCAAGAAATTCACAGCTTCACAAAGTTTTGTGTCTCATTGATAATTCTCTAAGCCCTGTTGATGACTGTGTTGTTTAAACAAGGTGAGATGTTGCCATGACTGCAGATTTTGTTTTCTGATTTAATAGTGAGAGCATGACTGAATTGCAAGGTTTGATTTCCTAGGAGATTAAGGATAAAGTTTCTGAGCATCACTATGCTTTCCAGCCATGAGACCTACAAAACCTGGAGGATTTAAAAACCAAAGTGGGGGGTGGGGGTTGCAGTAGATACCATTTAGAGGTGTAATATTTGGTCATTGTTGTCTGGGGGAAGAAATAATACTATTATGATGCACAATTCCAGGAACAGGTTGTGAAAAGAAAAGGGGGGAAGGTCAGAAATTTAGTCACAAATCGGGAGAAATTTCACCACAGTAGGAAATGGGGTGAGGGTAGTGAAAATGGGGAGTGTTGGCAAGCATGATCATTGCTGTAGCTGAAGGATTTGTGCCGGATTCTTCACAGACCTTTGTGACAGGCAAAATATAATCTGTTTAAATGCTATTGTTGAATGGGCTACTCTTTGCTGGAGAGGTTAGAACAGTAATGGATTTTTTGGTCTGATCTTGTTAGGCTCCCACAAGTCTGTAGCATCTGCCAATCACCTTTTGCTTTAAATTGGAAGATGAGTGCTGTGCTGCTAGTGGCTGTTTTTTATGAAATATTTGAATCCTTCACTCCTGATGTGCACCTGTGGGAACTGTTACAATATGGAGGATTTTCAGGTGGAACATTTTTCTGCATGCCGCTCTTTTGTTGCAGGTGACAGTAGCAGCAATAATGTCTTCCGCGGCTTGGACACATTGGTGACTATAACAGTTAGCTCCTGACCTCTTAGCCACTGAGCTGCTGACAGAGGCACAGGTGTCAGAGCATTAAAAGGCTGATCAGTGCTGTGAGCAATAGATCTTACAGCAATGAGAGTGTCAAAGGTGTAACTGGGGCTGCCTTTGTCAGAAACTATACTTCTATCTAGTGTATGACCCTGTAATTGTCTGAGGCCAAGGACTTCCATGTGGATAGAGGACTTTTTTCCATGTTAGTCAAGCAAGAATTGGATCCACAGCTGAAGGGGAGTACTGAACCAACAGAGGGTGCTCTGGTAGTTGTAAAGACTGCGTTCTGCTAAGATGGTTTACCAGATGGTCCTGTTGAACAGAAGAGTTTTTATGGGACATTTACATAGTCTGCATTATAAATAAGACATTGTATATAAATTATATAGTTCTTTAAAACAATATACCGTGCTGAGTGGTGTAGTTGAGGTAAGACATGGTGGTAATAACACCTGGTTGTCAGACCAAAAGAGTTTGATTAGATCACCGAGTGAGGATTAGCTCAGCAGGCTAATCACTTGTCTAGTAATTGGCAAGCTGTGGCTGCGTAAATTTGAGTCATGTCTGAGCTGCCCCCATTGCACTAGCATTAAAAAGACATCCTGAAAGACACATTGAATATTGTTGCTTGATAAAATATATCCTGTCCTCAAGAATCTAAAACGCAATTAACTATAAATGTGTAATAAAGCAGCATGTTCTGGTTCACACTGCTTCTTTATCAATTAAAATAACAGCTTTGTAGTAATCCAGAGTGTTAAGATGATGAAGGAAGGCTATTTGGGCTAGTCAGGATAATAATATAACAAGAACATGCACAAACTGAATAATTTTGCCTGTATTAGTACAGAAATTAAAGACAGACACTAAAGAGAGCAGCGGTTTAATGGCGCCGACTCAGAAAAACAGAAGGGCCTTTAAGTAACGTTTAATTAACAAAAAAAGATCTTTATTCCTCTATCTGGAATTACACCCACACCTCAATGTCCATAACGTTTTTCAATAGCAAGAAAATGCAGTCCTGGCCCTAAGACAGCAAACTCCTGCAGTAATATTGTGAAATCAGTGCTACCTTTTAAATTTTTAAATGGAAAAATTCATCAAGTGTTTTCTCGTTTGAGCACAGAGGTTTAATTTAGAGCCATCAGTCATAATAAATGTAATTTACATAATCCAGTGTAATGTAGAACTGACTTTAAATATGGAGATATAGTCAATTCTGCTGGTAAGACCTTCAGCATTACAGACTTAATTTTTAAAAATTTAACGTGAGTAAAAGTTGAACGCAGGATGGAAGAATAATGAACCTACCAAACTGAATATTTCCTAAAAGTTTTAATTTTGATATGTATCACCTCTTTTTGTTAGTTTTTTTGTTCTAAGTTTGTAACCACCCCTTTAATTGTCATGCATCACTGGTCTGATGCAATGGTTTGCTTTTGATGTTTGCTTGTTATTTAATAAAGTTAGTGACTGTGACATTGTGTTTCCTCTTTAAAGTCAGATAATATGTGCATTTGTTCAGCATGACAAGGGAGGCAACTTTCCCAGGTTCTGGCACAACTTAATGGAAACTTGAAGCGTTTGATGAGCAGTTCTTCTGACACACTCCTGGGGTTTGGAACTAATCAAAACTTTGGCGGAGTGTGTCTGTGACATTTGAGGGCTTTGTTCTTCACAAGCACATGACCAAAACCATCCTGACAGGTGTCAGAACTGCTTGAACAACACCTTGGAGGGCTTCATGAAGACTGCTGCATTTCAAACAGCTTTAAGAAGCACTAAAACACAGTTCTGTTCATTCTGACAAAAGCATCTGGGTTTGCAAAAACAACATTAGGTGTAGAATATTTTAGCTCTATTTTATATTAAAGAATATGTTTTGTAACTATACAGCACACTGCCTGTGGCAATATGAACATATTACGTGCAGAAGCACGAATGAGCATTAATCTGATTAAAGTGAAGATTTAAATAGACTGCCATTAGCTCAGGGTAATGCAGTTGTGAAGGGCTGGAGGCTTGAGTCCAAAAGTTAAAATCAATGAAATTCTGAGCTATTTAAATTTGTAGTTTTAGCAATGGAGAGTACACCAAGAAGTGATGATTCCAAAGGAGTTCTTCAGTACTTTGCAGCTGTTTTCTAGTGTTTCTCATATGAAAAATGAATCTCCAGTGCAGGCCCACTGAACATCTGAGTATCAAAGCGATGCACCAATAATTAACTTTTCTTCAGCCGTGTGCCCTTTCTCAGCCGCAATACCTTTGAGGAAATCATATCAGATCCACAGCTTGCCAAAGAGCTTCTGACAGGAGGAACTGGGGAAGGGTCATTCTTGCCTATTAGTTTCAGTGAGGAGAGCAGTAGGATTCTGAGCAGAGCACCAGCAGATAAAGGCTGGAGCCCCACGTGCATCTAATGCGATAAACTACTATTTCCATGAAGTGGCTGAGGGCGACGGGCATTTCAAAGGCACTTCCATGATTTCCAAGCTTGAAGGACTGTGTAGTAATTGCATCTATTTCATTTTGCTTGTTAGCTTTCTGCTTGTATGCAGCCTGTGCCTGTCTGTTAGCTAGCTCACTTTTCTTTACCTGTTCTCAGGCACGTTACGTACGCAAATATAGGACGGGTCTGACTTTTTTTAATTGAAAGGAAATAACAGCAAACTTGTTCTGAAAATTCAAACTCATCAACAGACAAACGCTTTTCAGCAGTGCTGTCCCACAGTGTCTCAGAGCCCACTGCAACAGGCCCCTCTCCTACAGTCCACAGGTGCCTAAGGAAAACTGGAGTTAAATATCACTTGTGACAGCAAACAGTGATATGTTGGAGCACAGAGGAAATCAAGTGATGAGGTTATCTTAGTAAGTTCGACATTTTTATGTAGAATTTGCTTTTAAGGCTTTATTCCAACATCTGTAGTGATTGCAAACCAGTTGTGAGTTGGCAATAATTACTGGCAATGATAAGGCTGCATACAAACCTATACAAGGATGGTCTAAAATATTTACTGGTAAATAACATCAGTCCAAATAAAATTTGAGCATCAGGCTATTTATGCATCTGTTGGACTAAATTTGCTGTATTTTGTGATATTTTAAACTTCATCTGCAGAGCCTGTATTTGTTTAGGAAGAAAACACACTTAAAATATATTTTAAAAATTAGGAAATATCCATTTCAAATCGAAAATCATGACTAGAATGCATTCGCTGTGTTGTTTCTTCACATTGTGACAATTTTTTAACATAGAAGAGCACCTGTTTTTCCTAAAATTACATTTTGTCACAAAAAAAGTGAAAATTAAACATTGAATACCTCTGGAGAAGCATTGCCACAGGGAGCCTCGGTTACCCGGGAAACAAAGAGTTTCAGAAAAATGCAGTTTGACTCGAAACGAATGACAGCTTACAAAACAATAAGCATACACTGTCAGTATTACCACTTGGAAAACTTTAATTCTTCTGTCTCCTCCGGTTGCTTTACCCCTTCAGTGGACCTGGAAGGGTCACAAGGGTCACAGGGCAAATGGATCTAAACCTATAGAGTTGATGTCTAATAGTCACAGTTTTAAAAAAAAGCATCACAGGAACAAAGTGAAACTCCAAGACGTAAAAACACATCCCACAAGAAACTTTCCAAACACGAAAGCCAGCGCTCACTCAAGTAATAAACCACTCACCAACTGACTCAATGAATCAGTAAAAATCAAATACACTCAACACCCTTAAGTACAAAGAGAAACACCCAAGTGAAAACCTTAAACCAAGTGTACAGCAGCTAACTGGAGAGTTGCTGGGGAAGAATCGACAAACAAGTCTGCTGAAGGGGCATGACAGTAACTGTGACCACCAGGCACCTGCAGTACTGATAACTGCACTAACTGGATAAGTGCCAACACACAATTACTAAAGGGATTTCCACTCCCTAAGTCAATATATCATAAAAGAGATGAGATTCACTACCATTCCCCAAGACATCAAAGAAATGCTCAAACACTGTAAGCCAACACATTTGAAATAACCAGATGAGATACCAACACTGAACTCTGAGATGAGTTTAACTGAAAATGCAGCCAAGACTGAGCACAGAACTGAGCAGCAGAGAGAAATTAAAAAGTCATTAAATTAATTAACAGCTATGTGTTGAGTGAGTAGGTGTCCACGTCAACTTGGTTGCCGAGGCGACAGCAGTCTTGACACATCATCAACATCGACCTGTGGATGAGGTCTGAAAACGAACCCTTTTATAATTAACTCCATATCTTTAGTCACCATCTGTTTGTTTCTTTTCCAGCACCATTATTACTTCCTGAATGGCTTTTATAGATTTTTTTTTTCTATAAAAGCCCCTGGCAAGACAACTTCTTAAACAAATTCAGCCATCTGTAATGCGATTCAATTTGTTTTTTGTATTCTTTGTGTATCATGATGCTGCCAAGCCTTACATACTAATCAAGATTAATGAACAAATCACCTTAGGAGATTTAATCACTAATTAATTTGTGTCAGCGTTATATAAAGAAGGATGGAATAGACAGAAATGTTTGATCTTAATGCTTGTGAGCACAGCAGATATCGCAACACCAAATGATATGTTGGGCATAATGTGGCCAAGTGTGGATCCTGATGTGGCCTCTAGGTGGAGCTGTGCAGGTTTCCTGGCATCTTCCTGCTCCTCTTTTCCTCTCTGTGTAATGCTTTGTTCTTTGCCATGTGTTCTAGGTACTGATGAGTGTGGTACTCCAGGGATAAGGGGTGGAGGCAGGGTTGGAAGGAATGATTGGGTGTGAAGGTGGTGTTGGAGCCACTGATATGGAGGACTGGAAAGTGTTGCCCTTCTCCTAACCTTCCGTTCTTTGTACCACAGGCCAGTCGTGCTGGCCACCATAGAGAAGCACAGCTGCTGATGTATTCAGCTGGTACTGGGACCCAGCTGGGTTTATCCAGTCCAAGCCTCTTCTGCAGAGGCTCAGGAGCAGCTTTAGGCTTTTTTAGCACTGCAGATTTCAGCCTGGCTTGGACAAAGCAGCAAAAATCCAACAACTTTGTAAGTGTGACCTCCTGATTGGAGATGGGGAACGCAGTCCATGATTATACCCTGCTTCTTATTAGGCAGGTGAGGGAATGCCGGGCTGTAGATGATGACTGTGGAGCAGCCCTCCCCTTTGGCAAGTGGATGACTGGTAAAGGATGTGGTGCACATCCCACACCTGCACTCATCATCATAATTGTTCATTAAGAATTTAAAAGAATATGTTTAGACTACCACAGTTGTTCAGAAGTAGCCATTCATTGATGCTCCTCCACAGCAGTAATACATTTTGGGTGTTCAACTTCAGTACATTTAAAAAGGTAATATAGTAACATGTTAAAAACAGTATGATTGTAATACTTTTAAAAATAAAAGAATAACACTTCCCATTAATTTTTGATGTTGTTTTGAGAATTATCTGCGCTCACAGACACCATCTTGTGGATAGTTTGGACATTGCAAACGACTCCACCACAGACCCCATGTTAATTCTATAAACCTTTACAATCTCTGTTTATCTTTCAGAGAATTCCTGTGCTTTTCTTTAGCATGGCATGAATGATAGCTTCTTACAATCTATTAAAACCGAGTATTTTATACATAACATATAAATTAATTGTAATTGACAGTGTGTTTTTTGTGTTATCGGTTTAATAGAAAACCTCCATTCATTATTTATTTGGCAGACACTTTTATCCAAAGCAACTTACATTTCACATAGGGGTCACATTGAGCTAGGGCTGAGAGTCTTACTCAAGGACACTCCTGGTGGCTGGGATTTGAACCAGGAAATCTTTTGAACCAGGAAATGCATCCCCACCTAGTATTCTACCTGTTGAGTCACCAGGCCACCTTTTTGGCCATTATTATTATTATTATTATTATTATTATTATTATTATTATTATTATTATTATTATTATTATTATTATTATTAAGATTCACCCTGGACAGGGTGCCAACCCATCATAATAACAGAAAACAGATTTATTGATTTGCTCACCATTGAAAAGGGCTGAAATTACTACCCTTAAATCAAAGTTTTCTACAATTTATTAGAGAAATAATTATCAAGAAAAAAAAAATTAGGCAGCATTCATGTTACAGAACCAGATGAATGACTCCACATCACAAATATTACTTCAATTTTACTTTGTAAAAATGTTAACAATACATTTAAAAAATTGTATTTGTATTACACATTTCAAAATAAATTAGTAAATTCTGTCATGGCAAGAACACTTAACTAAATCCAGTGTCAGAATTCAAATCAATCAGCCTACTTTAGAAGAACACTGTAAGTAACCTTTAATGGTTGTGTCAGAAGGTTTTTTTCTACCACACAACACATGGCAACAAAATCAGTGTGAGGCTTTTTCTGTTGCCTGCATTCTGTCCATCTTTGTTCAATATACCTTAAACCAGGTTTGGACTGGGACAAAAAATCAGCCCTGGCGTTTTTGGTCCAGGTGGTCTACCACTACAGTCTAGAAATTGGTCTATATAATAATATATTGTATCGGCCTCAAAGTGCACTGCCCACTGGGAAAGTACCTGGAATACCAGATTACCATTCCAGATGTCCCTTAAACAATCAGTATGGCAGGGAGTCAAAATGCCTTCACACCCATGTGCAAAAATACACACACACACACACATATGCACACACACTAAGGAGTGATTTACAGTCACAAGTTGAAATGCAAAGCATATCTTTGGACCGAAGCTTATTACATGGGTATAGTTCCATTAGTCATACAAACAGCATCAAAACGACTTACGGCATCATAAAATTTGCAGCTCAAACACCGCATGCAGCCATTAATGAACCCTGAATAAGTGTGAGTGTGTCAGCTCCCTGTGTGCCAGAGGAGATAAATCATTCATAACAGCGGTCACACAAACAGTGACAGATATAGTGAGGGATTATGAATTAATTATCAGTTAAGAATGCTGCTATTAGCAAGTTGGGTGTTCCTCAACATCGCTTCTTCTGTAGGCATTTAGCAAAAATGTTCCTCAAGAAGAACAAGCACAATCTGGCCAAAGGATCATGCTGACCTCACTAATCAGTGGCTCTTAAATTAAACCTTGTCATAGGAGGCACATGTGTGGGGTGCTTTTCTTCCAATGAGACTTTTAATAAAGTCTGAATATCACAACATAATACTAATGTGCCATTAACTGTCCATCATAGAAGGACAATGAAGGTCTTAGGTTGACTGCACAAAGATTAGCTTGAATGATCTAAACCTTGATGACAGACCTTTTTTTCAATTGTGAACATGCAATTATAAGTCTCGCAAAGTTGCTAAATCTTTTGTTGCTAAGGTAGCAACAAAAGACAATATACACATACATGTTAAATACACATACATTTAATACGTGTTAAATCAGCTCAATACATTACTCTATAGTGTTCAACAAATTAATATAATAAAACCTCTCAATTCTGGTCTTAGGTCACAAGATAGTTATAGCTTTTTTCTACAAATATTAATTGTTAAGCAATGAGGCAATAAAAACATATTACATCCAATAGGTGTTGGAGCCAGTCACATACAATATTTTTAAATGTTATAGGGCTTTATTAGACCCAGAGGAAGATTAATTCTCTGCATTTAATCCATCCCACCCATTCCTCTGGGGAGAGCGGTGGACAGCTACATGCAGCACCCAAGAAGCGAGCAGGAGGCTTCTGCATCTCAGCCTAACGCTCTATCCATTGATTCACCAGGCCACTATATGTGCAGAACATGTGAAAAAAATCCACAGTAAAGTGGCAGACAAATAGAAATTCATCTGCACTTTGCACAGCAAAGCGAACGAGAACTGAAAACCCAATTGTCTGGCATGAAGCCAAACAAGCTGTCACCATGGTTACATCAAGACTACTACACTCTGAGGTCTGTAGCAAGGATTCAGAAGTCTTGCATCACAGCATAAGACATATATGCATGTGATTACACCCAGACTACCATGTCTAAATAATGTTCAGTGGTTCCTTTACTGAAAACCACTCAGCTCATTCTTGGAAAGGCTTTGATCTGGTCCTCCTACAAGTGCTAAAAAATATATATTTTTTAATGTTGTGTTTCATTGTTCTCATGGAAACATGTTCCACTGAAGTGTCACAAAGTAACCAATGTTCATTTCATGGTATCAGGTTGCAGTGCCACTCACCTGTCCTGCAGTGTGTTCTGGGCTGGAGCGTGGGACACCCTTATCTGTCAGCACTACCTCAAATGATGAGGCCGCTCACAAGCAAAGACAGAGGCTCCCTTCAGTTCCCCTTGCTCCACAGATGGTAATTATAACATAAATTTAAGAACAAAATTGGATATCTAGGGCATTACACTGACTCCTGTCTGGTGTCATATTATAATCTCTCAGATCACTGCTTTCTGTTTTTGTGTGATTGTATTAAAACAGCAGCAGTAATTTAAAAAAATTTTAATGTCATGGATTTGCTTTGGAACTTAGCTAAAGGCAAGATTGAATCCTGTAATGGCTGTTTTGAAGCACTAACAATATTCAACAAAAACTGAAGTCTAATGTATTCTGTTGACAAGGCTTGGATTGTTGGGATTTTAATGGGGGCATATACAAATCTAACTGGTAAAAATGAGTTGATGTACAGACCCAAAGCATTGACTATATTGTTAAAAGTTCTATAGCTATGATAACAGTTTAAAGTACAGAACTTATAACTGGCCTAGAAAATATTTAAGTCAAGGGTGACATACAGTATTCCCCCACATTAAAAAAATATAGTTTTACCCCATCAACTTTTTTAAGATGTACACCATCATAACTACCACAGAATTGATAAACCACTTGGGAGATTTTCTCTCCATTGAAGAAACTAGCTCAGCTGATTACAATGTGTGTATCAAAAAAGAAAAAAGGTGAATCAGTCTGTCTTTCTAGGCAGCACAAGTTGTTTAGATGTGATAACTGAGAGCCGTCTAGGTGTGGACAAGAATTCCATCTTAACCACAGATCATTTACACTTTGTGCCGATGCTTTCAAGTCCATGCTATGTTTGTGAACCAAAGAGCTGAGGTTTTTACCAGGGCACGGTATGGCTGGTTAGCCACTCAGAGTGGAAACATCAGGTCTCGGCTGGTACTCGCTCTCATGTCAATCACCAAGAGGATCCAGTTGACCAAAGGGAAGTGGAGGTAGGCTGCCCAGAGAGAGGGGCTGCTGTTCCTGCTCGCGATGAGTGTTGGGCTGCTGAAAGAGAGACTTCTGCTGGAGGAAGATGGCCCTCATCTTCCCCCTGCGCACCAACTCCACCTCCATTCATGGCTCTCACAGATGATACCTTGTCACTCAACTGAGGAAGACCTTCCCAGAGACAGAGGAAGTGCTCGTGTGTGCTCTTAGCCAGAGAAGATCATTCTGCTGTTGTTAGGACTTCAAAATAAATAGGAGCTCCCAGAAAGCCTTTGTCATACCAGATTAGATTATCAAACCTATCCCTGTTATAGACGACACTGGAGCCTTGCTGAGAGTCATTGCATCGTTACCTAATATTGCAGAATGAACCACTAGATGGGAGTGTCTGCTCTGGAAAGGCAGTGCCAGCTCCTGTGCTGTATTTCACATCACTGTACAGCACGCTTTTCTGATTCCCTTCAGCTCTCATGTTAGCCATATAAAATATGAAGGGCAACATATAATAGCCAGTTTTTTACTGAAATGAAATGTGTAGCTATACTGAAAAAAACTTCACCAGACTCTGTGCCATTACCTTACAGATAGGCCTTCTCGTTTCATTTTGTCATTATATTTCAAATGAGTTGCAGTCCTGAGGACAGCCGTGTGAACCACAAGTGAGCGTGTGAGGTAGATGCCTTCCTGTTACTTGGATGTGTTTGGTGAGCACATCTCTTTGGGCAGACTAACCCTAAGCCAGACACTCTCCAACTTTTCTGTACATAGTCCATGAGCATAAAAACTAACTCAGCACATGCTATCTAGATACACTATCTCATATTTTGAGGAAAATCAGATCAACGTATACCCTTAAGGTTCTCGTCCTGAGGTATTTGCTCCTGGTGCCATGTCTGCCAAGAAACAACATGCGCACACACACGCACACACACACAAAAATGCAGACTAGGCCCCACCAGCAACCCCCAACACTGGTGCCATTTCATACAGGCTTTGACTTTGATGAATAGACTTTCAGTGGGGACCCTTTCTGCATGTGCCCGTCTCCTGTGCTATGTAGGCAGCTCCAGGGGAACATAACTGCTCTGTCTGAGGACGCCAGACCTGAGGGTTTGATTAATTGGGCAGAGTGCCCTCCAAATCCCACACCCTGCCCCCTATCTTCATCATATCTCTCCACCAAATTTAGAAAAATAAGCAGCCAGTCAGCTAAAAATGATGCGAAAAACAAAGAAATAGTAGAGTGACTAAAAGACAAATCTGTAGACCTGACCTCAGTGAAAGTAGAGTTTGGATATGTTGGATTGTTAACAAAAACTCACTCTGTTTTGATTCCACCTCATGGGTTCGAGGAGGCCGTAACTCTCCAGATTGGCAACACAGGACGACAATCTAATGTACAGACAGCACATATCCGAAACTGAAAATGAATTAGTGTGGAATTTTTTTTTAACTCAAGCAAGTGACTCAAATACTAATGAATAATACAGAGCAGAGAAGTGCAGAGAACATTTTGGTTTCTCAGTCATAACGCTTCACTGCCTCCTTCAAACTTGAAGTCTGGCATTGCTCGCAGAAAGCTTAAGCAGGGATCTGTTTGGACTGCCCCTCTTGCCTGTTCACATCAGTGGATTTCTTTTAGGAGAATCAATGCTACAAAGAGGGCAGTGAGCTCAGACACACGGGCTGGGAATGACACGTGAGTCGACTCAGTGAACAGGTCTGACAGTGCATAGTTAAGGCTGCTAAACTGCTTGTGGAAAACAGTTAGATTATTTGAAGTAAACATGATGCAATCTCTAAAATGTGTTCTAAGAAATGTTTCCACGGTGACATGCGCTTTAGGGCTAAAGAACAGCACACACCTTTATATATAATCTAATGCACTCAAAACCTAGATGTTTGTCTCCGGTTTCTTCCCTCAGTAAGTAATCCCCTAGATTAATTGAGTGAGGACTTGAGTTTCTAAATGTAAAAAAAAAAAGACTTTTACCAGACCGTGACATGGCTAATTTTATGCCAAAATCTCAGCCTTTCATAGAAGACTGACTGGGCTCAGAACTGTTTAGGCAGCTTCACGCCATTAACCTGTGTTTGTCAATGCAACATGGAAGTGTTGGAGGTGAACAGAAGGGAGCGACAGGGGAAAGAGGCTGTTTGTTAGTGTTGAAGCAGTGCCGGCAGCAGCAGTACGCTCCTTAAGGCCGACTCAAGCCCATCGTGAACTGGCTGTCCTGTCATCAGGGCTGGTGGACGGCTGATGTGCCCGGAGGAATGGGTCACCATGGCTGACAATTGCTTTGTCCCCCCCATGATGGATGGGTTCACGGCCCGAGCGGCAGCATTGTCCTCTGGACCTGAGTGTCCTCCTCTCCTGCCCCGGTCAAATGATCTTATCTAGTAGCGCAGGGCCACTCACACTGACCACTGGCTATAAAAGACTCCTAACCAGGTAACTTCCCCTCCTCCACCACCCTGTTGTCATAGAAACATGGTGTCCAATGAGGAAAGGGGGGAGGCTATGGTGGTTCCTAGGCCCACCACACCGTGTGCTGCAGCTCTTGTTTCTCAGTTTTAATAAGATCTGGAGATTAGGGCCTTTTCAGGCCTCTATGTGCTGAGTAGGAAGTCCAGCCTGAGCAGCCCTTTCTCCAGCTATCAGCGTCAATCTTGTATCCTTCCAATCCATCATGGTCTGCCTATTTGTGTTCCCGTATAATTGACTGATTGAAGAAGAGGAGGTGCGGTCCCCTGTCAGATGAGGGGTAATGGATTTATTCTTCTTCCTCTTAGCCTGTGTCACTCTTTCTCCTGCCTGAAAACCCCTGTGACATGCTTCACCAGGCCTACCTGCAATTTATCCCCAAACAGCATTTTTGTTTACATCTTTGCTTGATAAGCCAAAAGACAGAGGCTTGTGGGCCAGGTTGACAAGACACTGGCATTCATTTTGGAAACCCCTTCCTGCATTTCCTTCACCCCTCCAGGGCTGGGTGGGTGACTGACTGAGAGGAGTTGATGGCATTCCTACCAAGGGCCATAACCTGCATGGAAAAATGAACAGTTGTGGTGGACAACATTTTTCTTCCCAGTGAAAAGCACTACTGCAAAGGCTGAGAGCATCCCTTCACAATCTGTCCCTCCTAACATGCCACTTTAAAAATGGGTGGTTTTAAGCATTAAGCATTGCCAATCTGTTTTCAGTATGAGGAATTCCTTGGACCTTTGAATTCTGGAGTGAACTTTGTTCCTTTGCAAAGTTTCGTCCACTGTGTGAGTTTGCGCATCTATGGTTTTGTATCTTCAAACAAACAGAAGAGATGTATGAGACATCTGCAGGTAATTTCCTGTCGTTAATGGTAACAATAGCATGTATGATGGCATAACTCAAGGCACGCAGGTCCTGCTTCTCTAACAAACCGGTCCAAGCCAAAGCAAGAAAAAGAAACATTCGTCAAGAATTTATAGGCCCTGGGTTAACAAGGTCGGCTACTTGGACAAACAGTGTGTCCCCGAGTTGCTGTAAATAACCGCTGGCGCTGCTGCATGGCCTCTGTACGGCTGCATGTGCAGAGGCACGGTCATGGTGCAAAGGCAGCTGCACGGAACCCAGCCGAAGCTGCCCTCTGGCCAGCTGGGGGGGAGAACATGACAAGACAGGATTTGCGTTGCGTGCATTTCCACATGTTTTTCATATTTGTGTCAAAATGGTGTGTATCCTATGGTAACCCCGGGCTCAAAGAACAATTGGATCATTCTGTAATGGTGCAGTTCAGAAAAAAGTTATGTAAAGTGTCACTGTAAACATGTCTGTATTTATGATATGGAATTCTGTATCTCATTTATATGGACTGAAATGTGTTACTTGGGCATAAATTCAGTGTATGTGTGTGAGAAATGCTAAAGGATTTGTGAACCAGAAACAGACTGACCGGTAGAATTCCATCTCAGTCATGCAGTCTGCCATAAAGCTGACTGTCTCATTAGGTTCAAATTGTTATGGACAATTGACATTATTGTTCTGTGGTCAATGTTTGAATGAGCAACAGGTACTCTTCTACTGTGTCACCTCCCTGTCACCTCCTGCTGACCCCTCTGGTGTCGGGTGGGTCACAACCGTGCCACTGACCTCTTAACCTGGGGGATTCACATCAGCTGGACCACTGAACCATGGGACATCCAGAACGGCCACGCTATTCACCCTGCCACCACAATAAATCTGAGAAGAAAAGGGACCACTGGTGTCTGTTTATTTTACAGACCTTCTCTTCTATTCACTTGATTCATGACTCGAGGCACTGAGGTTAATTGCAGTTTAGCTAGAATAGAAGGTGTGTGTGTGTGTGTGTGCGTCTATGTGTGTGTGTTTTTTTCTGCCAGGTGGAATCTCTGATGGCTACAAAAGTTCCCTCTATTTCTAAAAGAGGACTTTTTAATTGAAATATTAAATTGTTGTCAGAGATATTGTTTCCACTAAGCAGATGACCCTGTAGGTCCTACTTTGTGTAATATGTGGAATCCCAGCTTGGCCGTGGTTGTTTAAGGTCTGCCCAGGCTAGCAGCTTGGTAATGAGGCCCGCAGGCCACACTCCCCTTTTTCTCTGTGTGTGGGAACATCCAAAGGTCAAAGGTCAGTGAAAGGAAGGTGCTTTTCCTACCAGCGCAGCACATTAGAGCTTCTTCAGTTATTCTCTCCCTCTCTCAGGTGAAACCTAGTCATGTGTGCAGCAGGCAGCTAACTGTTACTGTCATCACTCTCTCTAATGTAGACCCGTACTGGGGCTAAACGAGGCCAGCTTTCAGCACACCTCGGCGAGGGGGCCTCTGTTCCCAGCCCACACACACCTGCATGTCCTACAGCATCCCACATCCACCAGGCTCATCTCCGGCTTTCATGAGTGAGGAAACGTGCCACTGGGACACCGGGCATGCAATGCCAGCCACTTTCTGCCGTTGCATCTGCCACCCTATCTGCCACAATTACAGTGATGAAGCGACAGCTCTGGAAAAGGCCAGAACACACGGATGTGCGTGTTTCCTCAACCCTCCCCCCTTGATCCCCCAACTTCGTCTCCTGTGTCATTTTGTATGCATCATTACCAGTCCAGAAACTCTAAGGCAATAAACAACATTGCAGGACAAAATTGTTTAAATGAAAGGAGGGAAGTAGAATGAAGCCATGCACAAAATTTTAGGCAGACCAAGCATTTACAACTAAAGGGATTTTCACAACAGTTTTTCCCCAAGTATAAATCGATTTTTACACTGAATTGACAGCAAGGAAAAAATAATAATATAAATTATTTTTCACATAACAGTAACTATAACAATTATGATAATATCAATCATGCATACAGTACTTAAATAAAAGCCTTCTCAACGTGAAATTTTGAACAAAGAGAAAATAATCAGTCTTAGATTATTAAGTGAATAAGACTTATCAAGTTTTCCTGTGGATTTAAGTGTTTCTAAAGATAGATGTGAGAGCCCCTGTCCTTATCCCAGCACAATATTTGCATCGAGAAAAAGGGGGGAAGTGGAGAGTAAATAAAGAAGACCGTGGCAGCACGGTAATACTTACATGCCCCTCTGTCCATTCTACATAAATAAACCCAGCTCTCGGCAAAGGCTTAAAGTTATGGTTAAAATCATTTTTCAGCCCTGCTCCGAAACAGAGCATGTTTATTGCAGAAAGCGTGTTATACATTTTACATGAAATATTTAGTTTAGTTTGGCTTGGCTCTGTTACATGACTCACTCTCAGATTGGTTCAGAGTGTGTGTTCCACTGTGACATTCCTAATTTATCATGCAGCTTGACACTAACAGGAAGGCAAAGGCTTTCCTTATCGCATTAGTCTTCCACTCAAATCTCTTGTAAAATTAGATGGGCACTCGTCAGAATAAACTTTTTCCCCCCCCCGAATGTTTCTTTTTCTCCCCGTCGAGGTTGGAGAGCTGCAGAGTAAACGGCATTACCCGATTTTCTTGTGGCAACTCTTCTCTTGGAAAATCAGGCTCAGACATCCCCTGCGCTCCCTGGGACAACAGGTCAACTTCCTCTCTTTACATTAATACGACAGTCTGTAAGCTCATAGGTACCTTTTATGCTGAGCTGGATGTTTGAAGACTTTGCAAAGTTTCAACTTATTTAAGATGGTTATTTGAGGTCATTTTTCTCCTACTATCCTAACCAAGGAGTACCAGTACTCTGTCCAGATAAGAAATGACGTCTACTATGGACTACAGATAGGAGATACCTGGGTAATAACTAACACAGTTTACAATAGCTTAATCAGTTTGATAAGTCATCACTTTTTTTTGGCCTACAACTGCAAACTCTTGATCTCTTCACTCTTACACAGCAACAGAGTGCAGCTGCTAATTCTGTCCATTAGAGGGAGCTACAGGCCTAAAATGAGCATGCTGCACCCTCTGTCCAGCACATGTCTCATAATACCAAAGGTTGCGCCAGCTGTTGCTTAAGTGTCCTGCAACTAACTTTCTGGCACATTGAATGACAAGTGCCCTTAAATGTGTACGGTTTTTCAAATACCTTCAAGCTATGTATAATAAATGAAGAGCCAAGCTGGATGGCTTAAGTGCCCTTCTCATGAACTTGCTTTTGAGTGACACCAACAGTCCATTACCAGGCCTGTCCAGCTGGCTTCAGTGAATCTTGATTAGTGGGGCAAACGGACAGATATTCACTAATGAATCCAGTGACTGATTAAATCAAGCCTTCAGAGTCTCCACCCCCCCCGTTGGCAAACACAGACTGCAGGTCGTGGCTCAGGGTTAGAGGTCACATAGAATTTTTAAGTTATTTCTCTGTGATAGCAGGGGATTGTTGATCTGTAATGAGTTAATTAAAATTTCTAGCAGAACAGTAGAACAATTACTGAATTACTGAACACATAGGAAAAATATCTGAGGAAAAATTATATACCTAATAAATTATATAAATAATAAAATACCTAATTTCACCTGTAGATTTAAATACACAGAATTTGTACAAGATTATGATACTATGAAGGTATATAACTCAAATACTTTAATTTTAGTGCTGTTACTATTGTATAACTAATTAATGCTTTCAAATATCTTCTTTATTGTTGGTCAGTTTCAAATTTTGACAAATAATTTATTTTATTTAAAGTTAAGTGAAGGGTGCTTAAAAATGCTTAATGATCCTGTACATATGAAGTGTATAACACATAACTCCCTCATAATAAATATTTGTACATATTATTTATGTGAGGTTTGTAAATATGGGGCTTCCTGGAACACGGCAGAAGGCCTTGTGGCAGTGCTTTGGTTCAGAGCCACTGAAAAGACTTCTAACTGCACACGGAAGCATTGGCACTCCGCTGGGATAGGGACAGAAGACCCCCCCCACACACACACCAGCACCACTTGGCAACCAGAAGCATTAGCGGCTGTTTCCCACACCATAATTAGCTAAATTGCCACAGCTGACGGTAATCGCAGCCTCTACTTAAGGGTGATTATCCGTCAGTGCTGTGCTCGTTTGTAAGAATACAGTTACCAAACAGCGCTGTCAGGGGGGGGGGGGGGGGGGGGGGGGGGGGGGGGGGGGGGGGGGGGGGGGGGGGGGGGGGGGGGG
>JABJVR010020194.1:0-15355 GCA_025773905.1 Chitala chitala
GTCCAGAGCGTGACTGTGTGAGAGACTGTGTGTGTGTGACAGCTGTCCCGCGTGAGTGTGTCTGTGTTTCTGTGTGTGTGTGTGTGTGTGTGTGTGTGTGTGTGTGTGAGACGGCTGACCAACCTGAGCCTGTCTGAGAGGCTGTGTGTGTGTGTGACAGCTGGCCAGCCTGATCCTGTCTGAGAGGCTGTGTGTGTGTGTGTGTGTGTGTGTGTGTGTGAGATGGCTGACCAGCCCATGCCTGTTTGAGAGGCTGTGTGTGTGTGTGTGTGTGTGTGTGTGTGAGTGTGAGAGACGGCTGACCACCCTGAGCCTGTCTGAGAGGCTGTGTGTGTGTGACAGCTGACCAACCCGTGCCTGTCTTTTCTTTGACCCATCAGAACTCCTGAAGGAGATACATTTACTGGGGAAGGCAGGTCACAATGTCTTCAGCGCTACGCAAGACTTCTCTGCCGAGATGGACTCCAGTCCCACCCTCAGTTTCAAGGCACACCTTGTGAGACTCATCGGGAACCTGTGTCACACTAACACCAAAAGCCAGAACAAGGTAGTGCACCTTCTGTGCTGTGACCAAACTGACGTGAGCTGAGCACTAGTGATTGGTGCTATGTTATGTACTGTAATGGACAGTGACTTAGTGTTTTGTACTATAATTGTGTACTTTAATGGAGAGTACTGTATTGGTATCCTATTATAGTATTTGCTTGATGTTATACATACACAGTATGGCCAAAAGTATGGGGACACCCTTTCAAACCACTGAGTTCAGGTGTTTTAGCTGCATCCACTGTTACCAGGTGCATAAAACAAAGCACACACGTGGGCAGTCTGCGCTGATAAACTCCCGGTGGAACGGGCCTTTCTGAATAGCTCAGTGACTTTAACCATGGCTCTGTCATAGGGTGCCACCTTTGCCACAAGTCTGTATGGGAACTTTCTGCTATGCTAGAACTTCCCCAGTTGAATGTAACTGCCATTATAATGAGGTGGATGTGTCCAGGGGCAGCAACAGCCCAGCGATGGCAGACCACGCAAACTCACAAAGTGGGGCAACCAAGTAGGGAGTGAGTAGTATCCACAAAGGCTCTAATGTGTTGCATCACTCATTACTGAGATTCAGACCGTCTCTAGATGCAGGTCAGCACAGGAATGGTGCCTCAGGAACTTCAGGAGCCACACAAGAAGAGTATTGTTACCGTTACTTACTTACTACTGTTAATGAGACCTCTCACTGAGCCTTGTGGAACACCTCAGGAAAGCTGGTCTGCAGGGGACACATGGTGCTTTTACACTAATGAGTTCAGGTGCCTTCCTACTCCACATTTACCTTATTCACACTGTGTCACAGAGGCCCCATTTTGTAGCCAGACCGCCAATGCTTGGACTCCACCCTCAAGGGGGGCTTAACTAAATGACAGTGAAGTGAGTGGCTAGGCTGTTTTTTGCTGGACTGTAGATAACTTTGAAATTCTAGAGTCTGTTTTGTTTTTGATTCTGTAAAAAGATGATGATCATATGAAACTGGCAAAATGAAGAGATGCAGTTGTTTTTGGCTGTTTGGTCTGAGGGCAGAATACAACATTGTTGCAAAAAACAGTTACTAAATTTGAAGAGACAAGGGCATTGTGTAGGGTGGAACAATCCAGACAAAACATTTTTAAATTTAAGTAGAATTTTCTATAAATATACGTGTACTTATTACACATTGTAAAAGGGCAGCGTGGTGGTTCAGTGGGTAGCACTGTTGCCGCACACCTCCAGGGTCACGGGTTCAAATAAGGCTCTCAGCCCGTGTGCCTGCGCGTGCATGCGTTCGTTTGTTTGTTCGTTCATTCCTTCTGCGATGTGCCCTGCCTTGATCATGCTGCCTGGGATAGGCAGCCCCAGGTCACCTTCAGCCCTGAATGGTAGAAGTGGCTAGGTACTGAATAAATACTGTAGAATACAGATATTTCATAAAATTGCATCACTTTAGACATGAATTTGTCAGCCATACCTGCTTGTAGTGTTCTGTGCTGTGAAGTATGTTCCATTCAGAACATGGTTTGTTTTGACAGTGGAAAAACACCAATAGTTATTATAACCAGATGTCCTGACTGAAATATATGACGACACCATTTTGAATTAAGTTGATACTGTGTAAAAATGTGATTGATAGTATCAAATGCTGCATTAAGATCAACACCATTAGGACAGAGCACACACACCAGCCTGTTTGTGTTAAAATGTCATGGGAGACAGTAAGGGAACTAGTTTCACTTCAATGTATCTGACAGAAACTAGACAATAATTTATCAGAAATGCTATACTTAAATTATCCACTTAAATCCATACTTAAATTATCCACCAACTAGAGTGTACCCACGTTGCCAGTAGTTCCTCTTTATGTTGTGTGTTGAGTGGTAGTGTGTCCCCTTGTGCATCTCCAGCCTCATGTTTATGTAACTTAAGGTTGGTAAGGGCATGCCTGCTGCTGTAGACAACATTATTAGTGGCACCAGGTATATGTTTTGAAGGTTTTTTTATGCATTTCAGATACATTTTGTTGAAGTGGCTTTTTGGTTTGAATGCTGATATTTAAGTATGAGCAGCCAAGAGACATTTTGGTGACAGTGTGTCTCAGCTGTAGGTGTTGAGTAGCCTGTGGCCTGTTAAGGTGAGATGTACGTGTCAAGTGGACCAGGTGTACTACTGTTACAGGAGCTGGTGTGCTAGTGTGGTTTGGGGACTGTACTCTGCACCTGGTTCAAGGGGGAGTTACTGGCTGTTAAGTCCACACTGTGTAAATCCAGTGACCAGACTTGACATATTAATGTAAAGTCAACCCACCCACCTTATGCTATTCAGTACACTTTAGTATTTATCATCCATGGTTTTGGTATAATTTTAAACTGCATCGGTTTGTATGTGGCAGTTATGTTTCACAGTCAGTTTGTTTTAGTTTTGACTAGTGTTGTTTTTCTTAAAAGGGAAAAATCAGTTGGAACTCATGAATATTAGAAAAAAATCTTTTAATAAAACTGGAGACACTGTGTACTGTCCAAAGCACATATTACTCGTGGAGAGGTCACACTTTGAAATGGCTCCTCTTTCTCCCCACTGTTCACATAGTGGTTGCTGGACAGAATGTGCGAGTGGCCAGTGGAATTCTCTGGCTGCGTCTTGGTGCCGCGATCTCGGAGCAGATCTGCTTCAAACTGGCCCGGCTGTCATCGCCGTACGATGTTCCGCTGGCCATCTCCGGGGTTCTGTCCACAAGGCCCAAAATGTCCGTCTCCTCGACCCATTCCCTGCCCTTGGGAACAGACTTCCAGGAGAACAATGGGTTTAGCTAATCCGGGGATTTGCTGGTGGATTTGATACAGGCCAGAACTGTTGAACCATGGTTTTTTCTTTTTTCTTTCTTTTTCTTTCTTTATTTTTCAAATTGTCTCATCTCTTTTGCTTTCTTTTTTTCCTTTAAGGTTTTGTTCTTTTTCAGAATACTCTGTGAATAGATTACTGGAGGTGTTCATGTCCAATTAAACTCTTACTTCTTTTTAGCAACCCCTCCCTCTTTCAGATTATATAGTTGTCTGTTAAAAGTTGCGCAAAACCCCGTCAGGGGAGCACAATGAACACCACAGGTCAGAAGCCAAAGGGTGACCCTCAAAGGTCAGATAGGGGTCAGCAAGGTCCCATGTCTGCTAAAATGAGTAATCTCCCTGAGATTCACCACAGGGACCCGCCACCCCCCAAGTGCAAAAAACCCTGTCTTGTTTTTTGTATATTTTGCCTGAGGAAAAGATTTGCTTTAGAAAGGGCTTTTTTGTTTTTCAAAGCTGTGCTTTCAGCAGATTAACTAAATTTACAGCATGTCCCCTGTAGCCCCTGCTCCACCCCACACATGCGTGCGCATGTGCGCACGAGCGCACATGCACACACACACGCACACGCACAAACCCTTCTACCTTCATTACTAGCCAATTCAGATGCCTAGCCAGTTGATACCAACCACCAATTAAAATTCCCCTCTTTGGCAGACATTCAGCAGGCTGTCACAATATGAATAACCCTTGCTGGCATGCAGGCGTTCCTGGCATGGCAATTACTTTAATGGAGACAAGTGGCCCAGGAGCAAGGAGCGCGGGTAACACAGGAGCCTGGATAACGCAGGAGGGTGTAAGACACCCCCATGCAAGTTATATGTTTAACTCACACAAGCATTTCACGCTGTGTACAAGGTCATGCTTTGAGCTGGCAGAGGCTCTGTCGTACAGGGCAGGGTTGGGCAGTGAGCAGGGTCACAGTGCCTCATGTGGGACATCTTCATTCCTGTCACCAGTCAGTTTATGATGGAAGCTGGTAACCCTGCGTTCCCCTGGTTGTGACTGCTCTACTCCAAGCCCATTTTAGCTGTATATCTACCTAGATAATGTGTAGGCACCTGAATAATGCTATTATTGCTGGTTTATTTTCTTTTTTTTTTCCTCTGCTTCGTGAGACTAAATAATGCTATTATCTTTTAAAGGTAGCTTTGAATCAAATGTTTTCTACATCGCTGCCTTCAGACCATTGGTGTTCTTGATTCCAATGTAGAAATAACACCAAACTACGTTTGATTTTTTATTATTATTTTTTTTTATCTTGTTGTAAAAACCACACAATTAGACAAAGACATACAGAATTTGGACAAAAATTATGCCGTCTACTATCTTTACCTACTGGAAAAAATATATAGGTAACTATGAACAGTTACATGCAAAGATTTGGGCACCCCTGCTCAAAATTTATGTTACTGAGAATAGTGACAAAAGGATTACCTGTTTTACCATTTAAAATAACATAAATGGTAAAGGGCCCGAAGCAGAAGTTTGGGCACACTGCATGGTCAATATTTCAGTACCCCCCCCCCTTTGGCAAGTATCTCAGCTTGTAAATGCTTTTTGTAGACAGCTAAGTATGTTTAGTATCTTTACATTTTTGTCTGGGGGATTTTCACCCACTCTTCCCTGGAAAGGGCTTCTAGTTCTGTGACATTCTTAGGTCATCTTGCATGCACAGCTCTGTGGAGGTCTGTCCACAGATTTTCAGTGATGTTCAGGTCAGGGGATTGTGAGGCCCATTGCAGAAATTTCTGCTTGTGTCTCTTGAGGTAATCCATTGTGGATTTTGTGATGTAACAGAGAGGTGCTGTTTTCATGAAATTCTATAAACTTTTTTCCCCAAAAACATACCTTTGCTCTTTGCAGCCAAAAAAAATCCATTTTAAACTTCATCAGTGCACAGGACTTGTTTCTAATTCTCCTGGCATTTTCCTTTGCAAACTTATGATTCTGAATTTTGTGGAGAGGACACAGGAAAGGTTGCCTTCAGAAGAATCTTCACCGAAGGCCATATTTACGCAGGTGTCGCTGCACAGTAGAATAGCGCTCCGTCTCTTCAGCGCCCGGTAAATCTTTCTGAGGTTCTTTTCCAGTCAAACATGGGTCTTGATTTTCCCTTCTAGCAGTCCTATGATAAGTTGTCTGGGAAAGTTTTCTTGGTCTACCAGACCTCAGCTTTACCTCCACTGTACCAGTTAACTGCCATTTCTTAATTACATTACAAACTGAAAAAACAAGAACCCGAAAATACTTGTTATAGTCTTCTCCTACGTTGGTGACATCTGTTATTTTAATTTTCAGTGCTAGGCAGCTCTGTAGAGGAGCCCAAAGGTGCTGATTGTTGCCACAAGGTTTGAAGACTGTTTGTCAGAGTATTTATATATAGCTTTGAAATTAGCATCACATGGTCTTTCCTAACGATGACTCTGAACAACCACAGCCGTAACAAGCTAATTAAGGTCTGAGACCCTTGTACAGGGGTGCTTTAACTTTTGAATGGGGGTCCTTTCATTTTTTCACTCTAAAATTTAACAAAAGAAAATAAAACACCATGCTTAAAATGTTGAAAAGATATTTTAACTTTATGCCTTTTACTTATCACTGTATATACTGTGTTATAATAGGCATGTAATTATAAAGTAAATCAGAAGCAAATTCTGAATTTGTGGAAATTGTTGAAGCACAGTTTATGGCTGCGTTTCAAACTAAACACAGTTCTTATGACAGTTCATAGCATGATTTTGGTAAATACTGGATTCTTATTGGTCCAGAGGTGTTGCGTGGGTTTGCATTAGTTTTTGTAGCACTGTGTATGTAGTTCCGGCAGCCTAAGAAAAATTCAGTATTAATGCACCCTTATTTCATTCAGTAGTCAAATTCTAAGGGACTTGCTACTTCCAGTAAGTAGCTTTACCAGATGTTCTACCCTTTGTAGGTACTGTATTTTTTCAGAGCATGTTGAAAAATTATTAAATACTAGTTAATGTTTAGAAAAATTAACCATGGATAGTTTTTAAAATATACATATTTTTCCATGACCCATGGTATAACTGAGATTAGCCACTTTGAGACGTTTGGTTCAGTGAAAACAGTGAGCTCTAACACGGTGAAGCATTGAGCCACATCACACCAATTTGTCCTGTATTATTTTTGTAGAACTGTACATCTCGTCATGGGTTATCCCTTATATAATACAGAATAGGGACAGTACAGTATACATTTGGTTCCTGACTTGACAGCCCTGCACTAACTGTGGGTGGGGCTAGTTCACTTTTTGTCCTGAAACATTTTGCCTGAGACACACACCATGTTAAGTCTTCACTAATGAGGCCTAAGCCTGAAGCCTGGGGTGCTGACCCAAGTGACGTGGGGCCAAGAGTGCGACCCCTGGATTAATCACATCTCCTGATCTGTTTACCGCTTCTCTCCCTGAGCAGCCCCATTTGGGCTACACTCTTTTGTAGGCTAACATTGATGGCACTCTGCTAATTGGATGCTTGGTTTTGCCACATGACTGTTTTTTTCATTTGATGTTATTAGGTTTGAAGATTAAGCAAAAGTGGTGATGACAATGGAATTTAACCTGTCTTGGGTCCCAGTACATGTAGAAATGCATAGAATTATATATTTTCTTTAAAAGAATTTTTCATCTGTGTGTCAGTGATAAAAAAAAAAGGTGAGAAATGGGCGTGGATCCTGCTTGTGTGAGATACTTGTGTACATTCGCCTGACTGCTTTTCATGTGAAGTTAAGTACACTTTGTGGGTGTTACTCACAAGAAACATTTCTGTGTTTTTCCCCGCCAGGTCAGAGAACTGGATGGCATTCCCCTCATCCTGGACAATTGCAACATTGACAGCAACAACCCTTGTATCCTTGGCTCTGGCATTAGCAATGTGAACACTGAAATTTTGGGTATGCTTAATGGAGATCAGATGGGGCAGCGGTTGAGGAACTGTGGCTCGTTCAAGACCCTGGTATACCATGGGCTGTGTTTTGATGCTTTCAACAGCATCACGTGACGTGTGAATGTAGCTGCGCACGTGTGCGTTAATCCTGGCAGATGGATTCTGTTGCTCTGTTCTGTAGTGATTATTTTCCTTTACTGCCTTTCCGCTTGAAAATATTAAGGCCATATTTTTAAATGTTCATTATCTTTTCTTCCACACAGACAGTTGCTTATGCAACTTTGCAAGCATGGCTGTTGCTTTTTCTTGAAAAAGCCTCTTTGTGGTTGATGTTGAAAGTAGGGCTGGGTGTTGAAATATAAGACATGGTGGACAGAACTCCTTACATCCATGTTTTGATAGACGATATGAACGGCCAATGATAATGACAACAGCACCGCGCCAAACCAATCATGTGGCTGCAATAGAGTTACAGCCATGTCAGGTTAGGTTGATGCACACAGTGCAGAGCGTAGAAATAGCAGCCGACAGCAACACGTGCGAATGTTTGGGCTTCTGCAGCCGTGCACACCAGTACATCACGAGCGGGAGCGAGAGAATAAACAATATAACCATGGAAAATGTTAGCAAAAACGTGAGCGACAGCACAGCCCAAGCCTCAGAAGACGAGGACATTGTTGAAAAGAAAGGTCTGAGGAGTTCAGTACTGTGGAAATATTTTGGCTTTTTAAAGTCTTACAAGAAGCAGAGTAGTGTGCACTGCAAATTGTGTTGAAAGCTCACTGTGGTTTTTGGTAAATTTTGGTTCAAGTTCTAACAGAAAATAATATTTCAGCCAAAAGTAATTTTATGATAGCTTCACATCTCACTTCTCGTGATAACATTTTTTTCCATATCGCCCAGCCTTAGTTGTAACTGTTCATGCCCTTTTGTAACTGTTGAGCACTTGTTTACAAGTGCAGAAAGGTAAGACGTGTCTCCATGGCTGGGACTGTGATCTTCAGAGCCTTCCTTTGTCTTGTGTGACACAAGCCTCCTGGCTCCAGATTACTCTTTGGAATGGTAACACAAAACACGCACCAGTGACCTGCTGCCACATGGGTGTGTCCAAAGCCAGGCATCACTGTCCACTCACAGTATCATGGTCCTCTGCATGTCCTTGCAGTGTTAAGTTTGACAACAAATTTTTCGTTTTCTTTTAGTCTTCTGAGTACATTGCATTTTATTCATTTAAATATTGCTACTTTTTATTTACCTTTAGTCAGCGAATATTTTTCATCAGCTAAAAACTTGTCAAAAAAGTAAAAAAGATGGAAACTTTATTGTAGTTTAACATTTATTAGCATTTGTCATTTCTGAAATTAGATAGAAAAAGGCAAAGCCTCTCAAATACACACAGCACACGTAAATCAAATTTGATTTGATAACTCTTCTCAGTGTAGAAAATAGTGTACTGTCTGAAACTGCAGGGACATCCAGAATAAACACTTTACACATTATGTTTCCCCAAAAAAAAAAAAAAAGCAGGGATTCATGTATTCCTAACATATTGGATACGGAAAAAATTCACATACGTTTCATATGCAAATTTCCAAACAGAAAATGGCATATTACCCCTATTCCTTACAGTACAGTAAAAACTGTAGCAGTTTTATCAGTTGTGTTAATTTTAAGAAAAGCACTTTTAGTAATGCTACTCGGTATGTCACCACGAGTGTTCTCCTGGGAATCAGCATGCCAAGAAAGAAGATATACTAGTGGCTTAACAAACCTCCAATGAATATTCGCTGTTTCTGTGAACACTTCTTTAACCTTTTTTAACGTCACCATATGATAGGTGATGTCTGAAGGTTTGAACATTACCAACTGAAAGGAATGGTCGCTAACTGTCCAGTTGTCTGTTTAACATTTTTGTTTCTTGTATATTGTATTTTTCATCTTAGTGTTTGTCAACGACTTTAACGCTGCTGCAGGGTCGAGTTTGAATGTGTTTGTGTGCTCCTGGCCTGTCAGGAGTGGTGGAGTTATCTTCATCCATTGATGAGGTATATTGACTTCAGGCAACAGCTGTTTTTGTTCTTTAATTGTTCAAAATATTAGCTATGGAAAAGTATTTTGGAAGAGTCTGTAAGTGTCGTAAATGAAAACAGAGGGATAGAGTTTGGTTGGACGAGCTCCTTGCCTGTTTCTGCACGTTACATCTGCTGACAGTCGTACGAGTGATCCATCTGTTATGCGCCCAGGCTAAGAGCTTGCATCGCCTCTGGCTCTCCTGTTGTCACGTCACCAAACCGCCACTCAGCACTGACTAGTTAAAGCCACAGCGGCCCCAGAACTCTCACCACGAAGATTTCTGTGGGACATGTTGTGATACACTTGCCACGTCATGTCATGAAGAAGGGATTCTCCTCAACTGCCTGGCAGGCTGCTTGAATCGTTCTGTCAGACTTTAGCAGGGGGGTGTGGGGCGGCGGCTCACCTCCTGTCACAGACCTCATGGTAGTAACACCTCTGTAATTTGAGGACTGGTGCAAGTGCTCTGGTAGTTTGGCTGTAATGTGTCAGCCATGATGTGTATGGATTTTGCTTTAATCTTTAAAACTACTAAAACACTGACTTCAAACTCTTTTCAAGCTGAGCTTACAAATAGAAAAAGCCAGTGTAAAAGTCCCCTCTAAGATGTAGTGAAAGCCAGTCCTGAAGGACACCTTTTACTGTGTATTTCCTTGTGAAGGGGCAGTGTTAAATCTTGTGAAGGATAGTGTTGACACCTCTCTCTGTCTTTCAGTTTCACTCTTTCTCACTGGCTCAGTGTTGAGATCCTGGTGAGCAAAAGCATCAGTGTTCATGTCTCACAGCCACATTGTGTTGTCTATCTATAGGCCTCCAGACCTCTCATCTCTGCTGGTCTTTTACAATAAGCTTTTTTTTTCTATTGAAGTCAACAAATACGATAAAATAAGGAGAACCAGACTGAATGTGGTTTATTTCAGTCTGCCCGCGTATTTCCTTTCCTGGGTATGTGCACATTCGATTGAACTTATGGACGTAACTGTTTATACATGGGTGGTTTTTGGTTCTGGTTATGCATGTTGGCCATGCCTGTGTGCCGTGCATATGTCTTGCATGCGTATGTACGTTTACATGTATGTGTGGGTGGAATGGACAGGAAAATTAACAGAGGCATAGGCTCCTATCAGCGTGGTTACCATGTGTGTATTCAAGTCTTCTTCAGAAGAGTGAACCTAAAATGCTCGACTGTGCCGGGCTTGGTCTCCAGAAGTGCATCAGAAGAGGGGCATCTGAAAAGACTCCTCTGTCCTTCTGACAGTTCGGCTATGTTTAATTTACACTGATAATTAGCCTCACTCCACAGGAAATGTAGAACTATTCCTGATGATCTGTGGCTTTTTGTCAGTGCAGGACTGTATCCTGTCTTGGTCTGCTGCTCTGAATGTGACTTGCTGTGGTCTGTCTGGCTTTTTGAGTAACAGTGATGTTTTATCAGGCCAATACTTGTCACCCTGTACTACCATGGATGTTCTTTTCAGCAACAAAAGACTCCTTAAAGGCTGGTGGTGTGTGCCGTAGTGGCCAAACCATCCTGTTTCACTGCTTCCCCACATTTAGGAAGAGCACCAGTCCTGCTCTGCTGATTTTTGATCCACATGATCAAAGATGCTTCACCAGGCAGGTCTATTAGCTCAGTACAAAGAACAGTGGTAACCGGAGGTCTTGTAGTAGAGGTCACCTTTAAAGGCCTTTAAAGCAGTATGAGTATATATTAATGATGGATGAATATAAGTGGATTTGGGACTGCACCCTCATGTTTTTGGCTCGTTAACAGTCGTTGGCCGTTGTCCATGCTCAGTTTAGCTGATTAGGAATGGAAGAACAATCCATTGCTTAAAATGATGGAAACCAGCTTTGTTGTACAAGAGTAATGTATAAGAGATGTACTTTGAGGCACACTGTTGCGAAAGGCGCTATATAAAAATAAATAGAATTGAATTAAAAGAGAGATGGAGTGAGAATTTGTATATATGGCATGTTGGTGTGAATGCATGGGAAGTTGCTTGGATTTATAAACACTGATGAGGGGGCGTGAGTGCACGAGTGTGTGCGCGCATGCGCTGTAATACAGCAGATCTGTCATTAGTTGCATTAGTGTGACCAGGATTTCCCCGTTCCACTGTTGTTTTTGGACAGCAGACCAGCTGCATGCCTGTATGTGTCTGGGCAGGACTCCGGACCTGGCTGGCTGCAGGTGATGAGTTCACCGACTAACAGCACAGAGGTGGCGTACCTGTTTCCTTGGCGATTGCTGTTCATCTGGCCTTGAGACATCAGTGTCGTTCCATTCATGTTGATTTCCACCAACAAGGGAGAGTAAGGCATACCCTACTGCTTCAAGTGTGAAGAATGGTAAATTAGCTAATGACATGTGAGGTATGAAAAAATGTAATTAAAGCGCACTGACTAATTAGCTGTATTTAGCTGTTACTATCTAACCTGTATTAAATGTGACACCTATTTGTACTGTTGACAGTTTTACTGGAACAGTATGGGTTACGTACATTGTAAGAGTACTGTAGTAGGACCCCTAGGGCTAGGTCTGTCAGCTGCCATGATGTCTGCATCTGTCCATTGCTTGTGGTTTTACTATCCTTTCTCTTTAGAAGACTGGTTTGATAAATAATTGTATTATGTATACAGACAGTTCTCAATATATGTAATTAATGGATTCTATACCCCACTATGCACCTTGGTTTTTGCTTATAGTATGTTGGAATTTCCTCGACTGATGTGGCAAACTGAGTTAATGCACAAATGACGATAAGCGAATGATTAAAACGGGCAGCTTCTTGACTTTCGGAGCTGCTCTGGCTAGCTCCTGCGCTCACTTGAGCTTCAGTCCAGTCCAAATTTTCTGCGGAGGCGGTTTCTGAAAATTTTATGCAAAATTAAATGTTGTTAATTTGTTGTGTAGGTAAGGATTTGCGTAGGTCAGAATTACATGTCTGGAGCGCTTTCTGTATTGAGTCGTGTGTTTGGAGCTGTCTTTGGATATCTTCACCAAGAGCTTTAGTTTCAGTTGCACAGTTTTACACTAGATGTCAGTGTGGTGTTTGGATAGCAGCACTTCCACATCCCTCCCACCCTGTTTGGGCCTCCCTGCCTGTCTTCTTCCCGATTCGGACCTCTGATCTTGGCTTCACCTATGTGCAAGGCCTTTGAAGATTTGCTAGGTGTTCCCACAAGCTGCTAGACTATTCAGTTTTGAATTATCTTTTTAAATGCATTGGATAGGAGCTCAGTAGATTTTTCATTTGAACATAGTAAAAACAAGTCTCTAAGTATCTTTAAATGTACCTAATGAATAACCATGGTTCTTTCACAAGCAGGTCATATTGCCATATTATCAGTCATTATGTGTGCATTCACTGTTGATGGATTTTATAGCTATGCTGTGTAAAAGACATGAGCTGTGCAGGTGATTGGGTGTGTGTGTGTGTGGTGGGGGTTGTCTTGATTCATTTTGTGGGAGAGTGTCTGGAATGTCAGCAGACTACTGAAATAGTGAAGCTGCATAGTTCTTGTGTCAACCAGGGACAGGACTCACATGTGACCTCCCACGTTTAGCCTGTCTGCCAGACACACACACGTGCTTACGCAGTTGCACAGCACAACACACCACACTCTTCTCAGCCATGCTGAGACATTTCTGTTGATGAGTGGTTCATTGTGGAGAAAGCTGGACTGCCTGCCTGTGGGGAGTGGAGGAGGGGGTTGTGTCATGGTGAGCAAGGCATTCTTCCCCCCCAGAGAGGGATACAAAGATGTCCATAGCATTAGCATTTTTGAGAGCACTCCAGTCTGCACTGATATGGCTTTGGCTGAATAATCAGTGTGTATGGTTTTGGTGTTTGTGTGTGAGAGCTTTTGTCTGCTGTTTGCATTCTGATTTACCTTGGGACTGTGGTGTTTCCTCACAAGCGTCCCCTCAGGGTCAGGTGGGCTTGGAGCTGTGAGCCACACTCTTTGCTCAAACCCTCATGCTCCCAGTACTGTGGAGCACTTTCCCATATCTTCTGTCTGTCAGACTGTCGTCACATGCAGCCGTTCGGTAGTGCTAATGGTGACACCCGTCTGCCGTTTTGCTTGGGAAAACAGTCAGACATCTGTGTTATTCAGCATCCTTGCTGTCCCAAATCTGGACCCACAGATATAATTTTTGGAGTATTTTGGGGAATCCCTGAATCAGCCTTCTTCTCACCTCTCTTTCTCTTGGCCTCTTAATTTCCTCAGGGGTTGTCACATGTGACAGATTTCCTCTTCATGTGTTATTGTGGGTTAATTCAAGTAAAGTAATAATTTGCTTTCCTTTTGTTGTTTTGCAGAACATTTCAGGATTAAACAGTAATTGAGATATTGACTTTGAGCTGTTGAGCGTTTACCGCTCACCTACTGATGTGGTTGGGATGGAAGAATAAATTACACTGCAGCTTGAGACACATATTTGTTTTTCACAGAATGATGTATAGTTTGTAAAACTGTGACATTTAAAAATTACTTCAGTTAATGATCTAGAACAATGGATACACATAGGCAAAAATTATTTTTGTGACTGAAATTTAAATGAGACACGGATACTAGCTATGTCTTTTATAACTGCTATTTTATTTACACTTGACAGTTTAAAATGTGTTAGTAAGAGAGTATTATGGAAGGTTGGCATTTTTAAATTTATTTTAGGAGTCGTTCAGATTTTTTCATTTTTCAACAGTGGATTTTCCTTACCTGTGAGGAAAAGGGAAATGCTACACTAATATATAGGTGATGTAAAATGGACACTGGTCATGTGAACCGTAGAAATGGAGTGCTGTCCTGTCTACGGTCGGTTTGTTTGCTCCGACTGTGTTGAAGAAGGGATAGGCGCCTGTCTGTAGAGTCTGCGGTGAATTGTTAGCCTGTTTATAGAGTCCTACAAGACAAGCTTTCGATCGATTAGGGTGGAATTGGAGGACACTGACCAGGGCTACAGCAGACCTACAGGGTGTCAGTAGGAGAATAATCTGGCACATTCTGGAAGACTCTGATAATGGTTATTAGTGGATCTGTGACAGTGGCTCATCCTATTTCATGTTAATTTATGAGTATGGGAGGGTATAGGTGACACGTAATTAAGGTGGTATGTGTAAGCACTTCAGAATGAGGCACAGGATGTTGGCAGACTCACTTCCTGTGGGTGGGTTTGTGATGTCACGCAGGGTGGGGCCAAAGCCAGAGGACTCAGGATTAAAGCCTTTCTCTGAAAATACCTATAGAGCTTATGTTCACAGCACTTACTTTTCAAAATTGCAAAATCATGATAAATGTGAAAGTATTTAAAAGGTTTTGGAGAGATTTATACACTGCACCAAAAGATGATCTCTCAAGGTTTTTGTGTGTTGTGTCTCTTTTTTTTAATATAGAAATTTTTAAATGATGCCAGACATCTGTCTGAAGGTGTTTACGATACAAAGTAGATAATATTTACATAAAACCTCCTGAGCACCAACTTGTTTATACAACCCTGATATTTTATGTCTTTCCTTGTGTGTAGTGAGTGAATGCTGCGCTGATAGCGCTGGTAGCCATGCCTCTTCCTTGTGTTGCTGCATTTTACTGTGCAACTGTATTGTGTTCAAAATTGGAAAAGCAAACATCCCAGCACAAAATGTACCAGCTCATTATATTTGGACAAATTAATTCTGTCAGCAGGTGTGGTAAAATGATATTCGTTTGGAGGATTTGGAGTTGTTCTTTTCATACAAAATCCAGGATCAGGTCTTGTTTGTAGAACTGGCTAAATCCTTACGTCTCTTTCTCACCTGTTTGTGTATCTGTTTAATTGTAATTACCTTTTGGTGAATGTGCCACACTGTGAACGCCCACTCTGTGTATGTACCAGACTGTGAACGCCCGCTCTGAATGTGCCAGACTATGAACGCCCACTCTGTGTATGTACCAGACTGTGAATGCCCGCTCTGAATGTGCCAGACTATGAACGCCCACTCTGTGTATGTACCAGACTGTGAA
>JABJVR010020194.1:15455-39395 GCA_025773905.1 Chitala chitala
TGAATGCCCGCTCTGAATGTGCCAGACTATGAACGCCCACTCTGTGTATGTACCAGACTGTGAACGCCCACTCTGTGAATGTGCCAGACTGTGAACGCCCACTCTGTGTATGTGCCAGACTGTGAACGCCCACTCTGTGGATGTGCCAGACTGTGAACGCCCACTCTGTGAATGTACCAGACTGTGAACGCCCGCTCTGTGTATGTGCCAGACTGTGAACGCCCGCTCTGTGTATGTACAAGACTGTGAACGCCCTTTCTGTGAATGTGCCAGACTGTGAACGCCCGCTCTGTGAATGTGCCAGACTGTGAACGCCCACTCTTTGAACGTGCCAGACTGTGAATGTGCCAGACTGTGAACGCCCACTCTGTGAATGTGCCAGACTGTGAACGCCCACTTTGTGAATGTGCCCGGTTGTGAATGTGCCCGGTTGTGAATGTGCCCAGTTGTGAATGTGCCCGATTGTGAATGTGCTTTGTGCGGTTGTGAATGCACTGCTGCACTGTAGGAAATGTTAAAAGTGACAGTTCGTCTCAGTTATAGAGACCCATCACACAAAATGCTTGGTGCTGTTTTGTTTTTTATTTATCTTATGTTTGCGTTACATTCCATGGATCCTGTTTTCAGCTCTTTGACTGTTACGGTTGGCAATTAAGCAGGCGTTTGATGTTTGCTGTTTACCAGCCAAAAGACTTCTCATCTTTTCCCTAGAAAAACTTGTCTGATTTAGATGTCTTTGGATGGTAACTTTTAATCCACAGGGATTCATATAGGGAGGGATTTAAATAATTCTAGGTGTTGCACAACTGCAGGAACTTCTTATCAATGTGGCACTGAAGAGAGTCCAGCAAGGCCAGTAGGATTAAATCCAGCAGAAGTTTATCTTGGCCAGTGTAGAGTCCATGAAGTTGTAGTGCTGTCAGTTTGGGCCTGTTTGAAAAACTAAGCAGAGAATGTGACATGAAATCTAAATTGTGAAGGTGACTCTAAATGATTTAAAAGTTATTCTATTGTTTCTCTCTACACTGCAATTTTGGTCTTGAGACATTTAAGGCTAGCCTCTTGCAGGGCATGTTTCTACTGGAATACCTGTGATTGATCATTTCGCATGTCTGGACGAAGCAGGGCTCATTTACAAAGTGCTATATATAAAGTTTTTTATTAGCTCACGCAATATTCACATTTTTTTTTGCATGGTTCCAGTCTGGTTTCTCAGAATGTGTAACACCACACTGATGTGGTTGGAGCAGAGTATCTGAACGTGCCTGAACTAGAAGATACGCTGTAGGTATGAAATATGTGGATTGTGTTTCTTCACTGTGGATGAAATTAAACTGTGGTGTTTTTATGAGAGAGGATGTTTCTGAGAATGGAACACAGTTTTACAGTATAGTAGTTGACCTCTGAACTTGGGGCCAGACAAGGTATTTGTGTGAGAGCTAGGAGTGCGTGAACCCTCAGCTTGGGTCTGCTCAGTCCTGCCATCTGTGGGCACGTTCAGTAGGGCTTCCAAGGGTAAATAATACTACCACAGAAAAGGCTTAGTTATATACACTGATGTTTCTTTAACAGAACTTTTGATAAAGAAACTTTCTCTCATGCAATGATATCAAGCCTTGAAAATTTGTAAATTACAATATACACGAGTTTGTCGTTGATTTACAATAGTCAGCTATTATATGCCAATGAGTACTGGTTGGAAAAATAGTAAAATATTGTGAAAATTATAAATGATGAAAAACAAAGCGCACTAGCACCAACAGTGCTAGTTTGTTATTTCTTACCTATATGTGAAGTCCTGCATTTGAAATGCTTGACATTTAACTGCTGACGCTTTTGTGGCTGTTCATGAAAGATGCTTTATGATGCTTTATTGCATTAATGGAAACTGAGAGGAATTACATTGACCAGCAGACCTGTCATTTTCCTTTGCACTAAAACTAAACCAGACACTTGAGTAGCAAGTTAGATGTCATAACCATTTGATTCCTTTCCTGAGAGAGCTGTAAATGTCCAACTGGTGAATGTAGCAGGTTTAACACCCAGATCAAGGCATTCTGCTGTGATGTTATAAGGGATTTGGGAACATTTCAGAACAGGTTCCCTGAACTCTATAGCTTTTCCTCCTAGCCTTAAAAGATTATCTGTCATTTTTTGGCACAGGGCCTGGTTACCAAGGTACTCTCTGAAGTGAGCCCATCTCTTAAAGGGTTCAGTCTGCTGGGTTTGTACTCTTGGGCACACTGCTTGCTTTGAACAAAAGGACGGATCTGGGTGGAATTAATATAAGGTATTCACTTCCTGCTTATAGAGGGTCAGACTTGTGGGGATTTGGACTTTTTAAAATGTAGTACAAGCCAACACTTATCCAGTATTCGGCAGATTTTCTCGCAGCTGAGTCCATGTTCCATTTCTGATGGGTTTGTCTTTTATGCAGATTTGCAACAAATAGGCCCCTTTCTTATTCAGGTAACCATGGCAACGTCAGATGCTTGTCCTAGAAGAGAAGCTTAGTAAACAATGAAGGTGCTTAAAGTGTAGCTGGGATTAGGGATTTTAAAACATGTTTAATTTCACCTACACAGGCAGTGCAACAAGATGCTAATGGGAATATTAACTCACACATTTTAATGTCTTGTAGCACTTCAGTTCTGCAGGGCTACATGGGAGGTATCTGGACAGGGTGTGCTAACAAGGGTCCTCATGCAAAATTCATCACCTTCTTTATTAGTCAGACATAGTTGTGCACAAAAGGGAAATTGGACCTGAAGTAAATAGTTAAAGGTACCATCACTGATCACAATGCTTCTATACGCTGGGTCGGTGTGTGATACAGACCATTTTGTTGATACATAATTTTGACATGTACAAATCCTTACTTGTGCAATAAGTTTTTGCATGTTTTATAATGTTTAGCATGATGGCTGGCAGTAAGCGTGCACCTCAAGGATGAAAAAACTAAAACCAATTGGCAAACATGCTGCGATCAGTTTAGAGGTGAAAAGGAAAACAGTGAAGACGTGTAGAGGGGGACAAAGTTTATCGCGAATTACACGTGAACTCGGTTTCACTGTATCAATGACGGAAATTCCAACATGCGCACCAACTGCTTTATGTACTGAGTTGTGGAACGTGTTAATGACATATATCTGAGACCATCTGTAGTTTTTCAGTGTGTTAAACAGATCATACATAAATCTGTCTGTATAACTTGGTTTATATTTGCTTAGTCTCAGTTTTTCATAGCAAGGAAATATATATATATATATAATGTTTGTGTTCAATTTTCACATATTTATATATAAAGAGCTCATATTTTTCATGTCTACAAAACATGCTTGTGTTTTCAGTGCCTTTGTTTACACATTGTTCTCATGCCAGTATGGGTGATAAAAGCACAGTCCTCTTAGCACACACATTCATAGTGCTCTCCTAGAACTCTGTGTCCTAGCTGCCACCCCTGGACTCTGCTGAGGACCCCCAACCTTCCAGCATACACTCCCATGGGCCAGTGAATAAGGGCCTATAGAGGCAGACTGGTCCTGTGGACTTTGGCCAATCTTTTAATGGTTTCATTGGAAGGCTGCCAGGCTTTCCTGTGAGCCCCTTCCTCTCATGGTCAGCCCCCCACCACCCAAGGGCTGTTCTTTCTGATATGAATAGGATAAAAAAAAAAAAAAAACATGATTTTTTTTTTTTTCTCCTTGTGAACATGCATTATGTCTTATGCTTATGGTCAGTGGGTCCAGTTGCACCTAGTGTGGTCTCCTGCTCAAATATGTTGTCTGTTCGGAGTCTGTGGTTTAGGACCAGCAGTGTATAGTCTCGATGAATTACATGTGTGATGTGTGTCATACAGGTTTGAGAATTGATATAGGTCACCTCTGACCCTTCTGTCCGGTCACCCCTGCTGAAACATCATTCATGCTTTTGAAACGTCGTGAAACGTCATTCATCCTTTTCTTTCGTTATCCTGCTGTAAACTGAAGCTTAAGATGGGGGTTAAATCAGTGCCCTTGTCCTTGCAGAAAGTGCTGGAGAGTAAGACATGGACAGAGTGAGGGAAGAGGAGAGAGCTGGGAATGCAGGGGGGTCACTGGGAATTTACTCAGCTAACTCTGCAAGAGCCCTCATGTTGGACAGCTCTGTCCTCCCCCACATGCAAGGAGATGAAGATGCATTAAAGAGAAAGCCTCTTAAGAAAGCATCATTTGCCTGTGTGAGGAACTTAAAAGTGATTTAGACCATTGGAGCTCTACTCCGCCGCCTTTGATGTCAGGCATTTGGTGTCAAGTGTTTACTCGTTTTTGCCACTCAGTGATCTTCACTAGATTTAAAACGAGTCAGGTTTGTTTACCTTTTTTCCTCTTTTTCTTCTTTTCTGCTCTCTGTTTTCCGAATGGATTCTGTAACAGAATGTTCCATGAGGCCCATAATTTTCAGAAAACACCATGAGATGTGTTGTTGACAGGGTTTTCAGGGCTTGTCCTCAGAGGAATTTAGAACTGAAAGAACCATTTGTTTGCTCTTGGGCTTTAGTAAGCATTACAAATATATGTTCAGCTATGGTATGAATCAGTATATTTGACAAAAAACTTTAAATAGAGTGGCATTTGGTGGTCTCTTATCTATATACTTCCATGTGTAAACCTTGCTGGGAGCTGTGAATATTTCTGTTTGCTGTAGTACCCCAGTGGCCAGCCAGTGGTAGTTTTTGAAAGTTTTGCCATTATTTAATTGGAGTGTGAAGCTTCTTGTGGTAAGAGAAAGTTAAATGGCTAAGTCAGTCCTCTCTTTGTGCTAGGAACCTCAGTAGGTGATCACCTATCCTTTAACCCAAGTAACCGGATCTTCTTATTGCTGTCGGAATATCGTCTGTTGTGATCGGCTGTCAGACTATTATCGTAACATGGTCCAAACACTGATGTGAAGCTTGGTCAGAATATCACAGGAAAGGCACTCCTGTTCCACGCTAAGGGATGTTTGTCCTTTTCTGAGTCTGTCCAAAGGTTATGGAGAAATCTGATCATAATTTGTCAGAGCTGCCCGGTCCCACTGTGGTGGTTTGCCTGTTCCCACCAGAGTCTGTTCAAAACATCAAAAAGAGTCGTGGTGAGAACCTGGCAGAGACGTTCCAACAGTCCCTGTGGGAAGAAGATGGCCCCCCTGACCACCAGTGGGTATCCGTGGGCTGCATGAGTCACGACTGTTACTTTGTTTAACCTCTGGCTCATTGGTTAGTCACTGGCTACACTAACCTCACAGTGCTACGCTGGCACCTCTGCCAGTTGTCTTGACATTTCTGCTCACCGTAATCAGCCGGTGGAGTCTCTGTTGGGAACAGGTCAGCGGCTTGCGCGATCAAGCACAAACGAGATGAAAGTGTGCTTGACCAGTCTATGTGTGTCTCGTATTTTCAGACATAAAAATGAATGCCATTACTCGAGACTATGCAAGCGGTGAGATTCATATCGGAAGACTTTGATGATAGCAGTTTGGAATGCTTACAATGCTAGTAATTATACTTGAAAGGCAGTTGCTGCTGCTGTGACTTTATTCTAAATTGTGAGCAGTGAAAGATTTTTTAGTACTGTAGTAATCCCAAAGAGAAATTACTCTCTGCATTTAACCCATTCCCTGAGGACAGCAGTGGGCTGCCAGCCACATGCGGTGTCCAGGGAGCTAGCGCAAAGTATCCTGTTCCAGGACATACCTGTGCTGGGATTTGAACCAGGAGACTTCCTCATCCCAGCCTGATGTTCTATTCATCAGGCCTCTAGGCCACCAAGCTGTGACATTCTGAGATGGAGAAGTGGTGTTTCATAATCCCACTGTGGTGGCTTCTGTGTGAGAGTTTGTATGGTCCTGATGATTATTAGCTAAACTAATACTTATTAAAATGAAATTAATTAATTAATTGTTTTGTGTAATGCTGTTGTATGTTCCAAGTTTTTCATTTTCCATGACCCTAGTTTGATGTATGTACCCTTAACTGGTGCAATCCATAGTCATCAGCCAGTGGGCGATCTTTGCCATCCGTATTCTTCTGGAGCAGAACCTGGAGAACCAGCAGGTGGTGCAGGCCCTAGAGCAGCAAGGCGTGGCCGACAGTTCAGCCCTCAGAGACATGGGCTTCGACCTCGAGGAGAGGGATGGTGCTGTGCTGCTTAAGCCCATTCGGAAAAACCTGTGACGCACGGCTGGGCCACATCTCTGCGTTTCAGCTCCAACACCTGTGCAAGATTGGCTGGAATTTGTGTAAATAAAAAAGCTGATGAAATAAAAACTTATGCCGTGTCATTTTCTCACCCACCTCCGGAATCAATTATATTCATATTGAGTGAACCCAAGAAAAACTTTTTGTCTGCCATGGCATGAAGTTACGAGGAATATCTAAGTTGCACCTAATACAAATCTGTCTGATTTTTCTAAGTATGTAAGTATTGTTACTCAACGTATTTTGTCATTTAGCTGATTTCGGCACCTCCGTGCCTTTAAAAACTCATTTCATGTTGCGTTGACAGAAGACCAGAGGTCAGTTAGGAGATGCCTGATTAAAAGTGCCGGTTTTGAGTAAAGACCAGTATATTCATAGTCTTTCTAGAGTGTAGATCAGAAATGCATCCATTTCAGTGGAGCTTTTGTCAGTCTAGATCTGTGCTGCGGGCACATCTTTCCTCACTAAAGGTAAAGAGCAGGTAAGAAATATAGTTAAAAATTGAGAAATTAAACTGAACTCAGAAAGCTCTAGCCTACTTTTGTGCTTTAAAAAATTTGATTTGCTGAGTTTCAGATGTATAAAGTTACTCTTATATTTTGGCTGTAATTAAACAAACGGCGTCACTGGAGGCTTTGTGGGAAAACGTTCTGTTTTCTCACTCTGCAGATGGTACTTGTTTAAAGTCGCACGCCATTCTTTCATTCTTCACCAGCTTGCATTTCCGTCTATAAAACTTTTTCTTTTCTCTTTTGTTTGTGAAGAATGCAGCTCTTAATCCTCCTGTTAATTTTCCACCACTGGAACAATACAGCGTGATTTCTGCTGTCTTTTGCTTCTTCCAGTCTTTGTTTTACATCTTTAGGGTTTGTTCCAACGGTAGTGAGTAAATTACAGTTTTTTTGACTACTTAATTTTTAAAGCAGATATCTAACAGTACTGTGAAATGCAAGTGGAAAACCTTGAAATCATCTTCCCTGATTTTTGTAATATCAATACCAAGTCTACCATACAAAAGAAGAGCAATGATGAAAATTATTTTTTAAAAATAATTTTGCTACTTTCCTAGTTTTGAGAAGCATGATTGTTTATGGATGTGTAATATTGAATTCAGCGTACAATCATGACATTAGAGGTAGACTGGATATTTTAATAGCTGTTCCCCTTTGGGCTAGTTCTGTTAACTGGGGGATGATTGCTGGATACAGGTGCTAGGAGAATAAGGACAGAACACTGATTCTGAAGAGTTAATTGGGGGAGGGGTAACTCCCAGTCCCCTCGGTCGCCCCACTGGAGTGCTCTCTTCTCCATCTCCCATCCTCTCCCCACCATATTCCCAAACACAGCACTGCCATAATCCAAATAAGGAGGCGGCATGGTGAATAGGTTTTGTGGAGAGCAGAAAGGGGGTAATGCTCTCTGCTTTAAGCACAGGGAAAACGCAAAGCTATTGAGGGCGAAAACATGCTGATTGGCCGCATTGTGCCACGGCCTTTGACTTGCTGTGAGTTTAATCCCTCCTAAACACAACGGCATCCCTGTCTTCATCTGAAGAGACTTCCATTAGTGATGAGAGGCTGGGGCTGTTTAATCCCAAACCTGGGTTTATCACTAACAAAGCCAGCCCCCCCACCCCCCTCACAGAATGGCAGAGTGTTGGTATGAGGTCCTGTACAGCTTTTGACCAATGCGCTGAATTCTTCCCAGAGAGCCAGGTTCACAGTTTGTTGTTTAGTGACTGTGTGTGTGTGTGTGTGTATGTGGGGGGGTTCGTGCACAAAAAAATTCTTGCCAACATTTTTTTCTTTACTGTTATTTCTTTCTTCACAGTCTTCAGCCATGAAGGGCAATTAGAGGGGGAATGTCCCAGCATGGCGTCTGCACGGTTTGTACAAAGCGGGCTCCATCCAGCCCGAACACCAAATGCTGGTCTGTTCCATCTCCCGGCTTTTAACAAACAAACACTGAAAACCTTTCGGTGGTTAGTGTTTTAACATCAAAACTGTCATAACACTCTTGCTTTATCTTTTCTATGACTTTGGCATGGTATATCTGTACTCTTATTTATTGTAAGTCGCTTTGGACAAAGGCGTCTGCTAATGAATAAAATGTAAATATAAATATTTCAAAAACCCATTACAGCAGGTCAGATTTAAGTCTCTAAAAGAGTTTTGAAAAGAAACGTATGTCCATTAAAAAAAAAAAATTATATATATATGTGTGTATTTATTTATTTTTTTAAGAAAATGCTTTTGGATTTAGAAAGTTTGAAATGCATTAATTCATTTTGAAACTGCTTGTCCTGATCAGGGTTTGTCATGTCTTGGAACATGTTTCTGGCAGCACAGGGACCGAGGCAGGCTAGATGTTGGATGAGGTGGCAGCTCCTAGCAGTGTACACACATGCTCATTCACAGTGTGAGGCCAGCTCACTGTATGGAGTGTTGAGCAACAAATAATCACAATATTACATCATGTAGATAAGTCATCTTGTATAGTATCCACTGGACATGTAAAATGAAATCTTGTATAGAGTTTTACTGTTTTATATAATTTTGGGAATAATCACGAAGAATGACTTAAATATGACCACATAAAGAGAAAACATAGGAAACTTCAGCTGAGAGACATCTTGCTTGGAAGGTACACAGCAATGACTGCTTTTCTTCAGGCTAATTTGTGCTGATGTCAATCTGTCAAATTGCTCAATGTCACATTTTATGTCATGAAGATTGGGTGATGACTTGAGGAGCTCTTCAACAAAAGCTTACTCGCTGTAGCTTTATACATATCTTGATTTCCTTGCCTTTTCTTTAGTTTACAGTGGAGACCTACTGCATGTTGGGATGTAGTAGGGTCACATGACCCAGCAGAACTGCCCTGCTGGACCCTCTTACACCAACACCTTCTGCACTGCCACCATTACTGAGCTGAGCTCATGCACACACACAAAATAAAACACACGGCCTTAACAACTGAGGGATGTGAACCATGAAAAGGAAAAGTTTCATTTCCTTCTCAATTAGTGTTGCTGGTATAATCATTATATATGAAATTAATTTGGATGCTTTCTGGGATTTCTCTCCCATTGGAAAACAGATAAATTTGTATTTGAATTCTGGCAGGTGCTATAAGTAAATGTGTGCAGCTCACAAAGTTTCTACATATGATGAAGTTTCATCAGCAATGTGATCTTAGTCTTAATTCAAGATAATTTTGAAATAAGTGTTAAAGTCCAAACACAGGAAACTGGCACAAAACAAAGGCTCAGTTGTTTTGTATTGATTAAATATGCAGAGATGATGCTCATTACACAATCACACTTGATCATGTGAATGCTTTCAAGATCAGTCTGGTTTTAACAATGACAAGATGTGTTATTAAATAAATTTGTGAACTATTTGGTTAAACCCATTTTGAGTTTTAACTGAAAGCAGACTTTCTCTCCATGTTTTGTATAGACACCAAAAATGTTTTCTTAGTTTGCTGCGTCTTGCACTTTCCTTAATCCCTGACACACAGAACACCAGGGTACAGCACCAGGGCATATGCACACTCATCCACATGTATCAGGAAAAATCGTTACTTTGTGGCAAAGAGGTTAAAAAAAGAGGGCAGCGTGGAATTCAGTGTGTCCTCCCTCTGCTTAAGGGTTTACAGGGTCCGGCCTATGGGGCTGCCCACTAGCTTTTGCATCACTGCGCTAATCATTTCCACCCTGGGCCACAGTGAGAGACGCTTCCTGTGGCTGGATGGGTGGGTGCTGGGTGGGTGGGTGCTGGCTGCACCACAGTAGGAAACCCCACCTCTGGGATTCCACTGCATGTGGGTGTGGGTGTGCGTGACCGTCGCCCTGGGAAGTGAGGAGGAGGTAGAGGCCAGGCAACCAGGGTGTGTCTCCTGTGCCCAGCTCAGTGCTCCACGTGCAGTGCAGTGTCTGTCTGAGTTTGGGTACCAGCAGTGTGGCTGTCAGTGGGTGTGTGCTAAACATTCCCTACCACCCAAATTGCTCCCCTCCCCCCAGCTCAGTCATTTACTCTACTGTTCATTCTGTCTGACGGTGGAATCAGCTCTCGTTGTTTCACTGAATAACTTCCCCTGCTGCAACAACGGCTTTGTCAGATCTTACATCAGCTCATAAAATTGATATGTGAATTTTTGTCATATATGCACAGTTAAAACTAGTATTTAAACTAGTATTAACTTTAAAAAAGTCTGATTTGTTAACTTCTCTACTGATTTTACATTTTTACCAGGCAAAGTAAAAGGATTTGCTGCATTCAGTTGAATGTAAATGCAAGGAAACATTCAGGAGGTCATGTGAGCGGCCTTAGAAAGGGGGTGTTCTTTATTTAAATTTAGAGTGAGCAGTGACCATGAGGTGATGGATGACCCCTACAGCCCACCCTGTGTCCTGGTTAGAGTTACAGGGTTCTAAAGAGCCCTGCAGAATTAGGCAGCCACAAAAGCAGCCTGTCTGAAGACCAGTGAGAGACAGCAGACGGACTGGGCGCGAGGGGACTTCCACCAGTGAGTCCCGACAGGAGGGCCAGTGTGTTTCCCAATCAGACAGAGAGGGCGTGTGGATGTTCACTGTTACATGCCCTGCATGTGAGATGTGGGCAAGTGTGGGACACGTTTCTTAGCAGGTTGTAAGTGAAGCTTTCACTGCAGACAGCCTGGGATGGTGTTACAGTGTGTGTTCTCCTCTCTTTACATCTGTGTGCTTCACACCTATTGTGCTCATCTCATACAATTCAAACTGTGTCTTATAAATTATGAAAGACAAGCAAAGTTAAAAAAAAAAAAACACAAAAGGCAAAACTATTAAATCCAGAATTTCGCATGAATGAACACTGTTTAGTTGGCAGTTAAAATTAGTTTGTCAAGTCAAGTCAAATTTATGTATAAAGCACATTTTAACACAACAGAGTTGACCAAACTGCTGTACAATGTCTAAAAACACAAACCACAAACAGACAATAGATGAAGGAATAAAAATAAAATTTAAAATAAAACAAGATAAAACACTAAATATTAAATAATAAATTAATTAAAACAGAGATTAAAATGCCATCGTCAAAAATTATTAAACGCCAAAGAAAATAGAAAAGACTTAAGAAAAGATTTAAAACTAGGAAGACTTGGAGCCTGTTGAATGTCCAGAGGGAGCTCATTCCAGAGTCTTGGTGCAACCACTGAGACAGCACGATGACCTCGAGTCTTCATCCTAGACTTCGGAACTGTCAGGAAAAACCTATCAGCAGACCTAACTGAGCGTGTCGGAATATACTTCTGCAGAAGGTCAGCAATATAAGGTGGAGCTTGATTATATACGGCTTTGTAAACAAATAAAATCTTGAATTGTATCCTAAAACGCACAGGGAGCCCGTGTAGGGATGCCAGCACTGGAGTTATATGCTCCCACTTCCTCGTTCCTGTTAAGAAACGAGCAGCAGCATTCTGAACTAACTGCAGATGTGCAGGTGATGCCTGGCTAACACCAACATAGAGGGCATTACAGTAATCTAGCCTGCTAGTGATAAAGGCATGTATGACCATCTCAAGATCGCTTTTAGTTAAAAATGGTTTGACTTGGGACAGCAATCTCAGTTGAAAAAAACTAATTTTTACAACCTAATTTATCTGCTTATCAAGTTTAAAATCACCGTCCAATAACACACTCAAATCTCTCACAGTAGGTTTTATGTATGCCTTTAGTGAATCGATCTCCAGTAGATGGTCCACAAAAGCTCCACTAGGACTAAGCACTAGTACTTCTGTTTTATTCTCATTTAAACTTAAAATGTTTGCAGCCACCCATGCTTTTACTTTTGAATTTGTGGCATTAAAAGTTTTTTCTTTGCTTCACATTAAATGTGTATAATGTGTATATAATCTGGCAAAACAAAAGTGGATAAATTCAGTAAGCTGAAGTCAGGCTGATAATGATGTTAATGTGGCTACAGCCGCAGTTCCCGAGGTCAGAAGGCAGTGTGTCCTCAGGTGGGCGTGTCCTGTCCTCAGGTGGGAAGGTTTGTTGTACAGAGTAAGAGCAGAAACACATTCTTGTACTGATGACACCACCCTAACCACAAGGCTCAGGGGCTGCTATGTGATTTTAGTGGTGCGGCTGTATCTAGTATTATCCAGCAGGGTTCTTACACATTACAGACCTTGGAGTGGCTGCTGATTCAGTCTGGTGATTTGTGGAAGATTTGTGGTCTCAAACTTTAAGGAAAAGTTTAACCCCAGACACAATGCCAAAGTTTACAGAAGCTTTCTTAACAGAAATTGGTCACAGTGCGATGCCTGCCATATCTGTGAACGAGTGGCTCTACTAAACCGACGTGTCTGAAAAGCAGAGATATTAAATATCAAACCTGAACAATTGTTATTATTACTTTTTTTTTGTGCTAGATGTATGTAAACACAGAATCGAACTGTCCTTTAGGAGCAGTGTACCTTCCAAAGCACTGCACCATACCCTACATGTGCTCAGTGTATGATGGAAGGTCTTGCTGAGCAAATTTTCCATAAAAACAACATTGCAGTCTTTAGATAAAATCCACAGACTAGAATCTTATAACAAATCAGTATTTAATAGCATAGCTTGATTAATTACTTACTTTCTCACTAAAACATATTTTTGACCCTTATGAAAATTATGCTTTAGATAACATTTTAATTGCAATAACAGAGGAGATTGCATATGTTATTGCTTACATGTAGAGTGCTTTATGGTGTGTATTTTGAACCCCAGCAGATGCAAACCTCTCGTCAACACTGTATAAAGTAAACACTGCAGAACATTTTCTTTACAGTAATTGCTCGAAATGCTTTGTGGTCACCTCTTCTTGCCTAGAACAAGTAATTCTAAAATGCCCATCTTCTAATCTACAGTGCCACCCATGAAGTGCAAGATTTGTCTTTTCAGAGAGTTCAAGCCTGGATTTCAAGCATAACCTGGGTTGCGTGATTTATCATAATGGGTGAAGCCTTAGGTTTTGCTAACTGATTGCTGTACTATTGTGGAATGCAAGGTTAAGACGTATGCCATGTTAAATTTGTAGAGGAGTGTTTACAGTTTTATTTTCAGTGATACAAATGTGCAACTCTGAGCCAGTTGGCCAGTTTTGTGCATAGTCTGTGTGGTTGCTCGTGTGTGTGTGTGTCTGTGTGTCTGTGTGTATGCGAGTGTTGCACTTCCTGCTGTCCTTGGGAGGGGCGTGGGTTACATCTGCTATCCGGCCTTGATGCTCAGCAGCCTCCCGTCAGTCCCGGAAGACGTGCTGCATGGATTTGGCTACCAGGAAAGTGAAGGGCACAGACAGTGCGAAGCAGGCCACAGGAGCCGCAGTGACCTCCTGTAAAATAGCTGGAGGACACAGAGAAAAGGAAGAGCGATTAACATGTATGAAGCTGCATTTCCATCATCACAAAAGGCACTCCAAACGTGGCGCAAGTCTGCATCCCACACATCATAAAAAGGGGTTCAAAGGTACTGCCCAGCATGCTGACTGTAGACACCATGTGACATCATCAACCTGAAGGAGCAAGGCTGATCCACCCTGACACCAGGAGCGTTTCACTGTAGGTGTTCTTCAGTGTCCTGACTCCACACGAGCCAGAGAAGTTAATGTGTGAACTTCAGTGTGTGTAGTTGTGTGCATGCATACCACTTCTAGAATCATTTATTTCCTTTTTACATTTGAGAAAATTTCCCAGACATTTATATTTGAAATTTTATTAAATCAATTTGCTATGAAGTAAGTGAATTGGAAACTCTGGCAAATGCATAAATGTAGTTTGTGTGTGTGTGTGTGTGTGTGTGTGTGTGTGTGTGTGTGTGCGTGCGTGTGCATGCGCATGTGTTGTGAATGAGTGAGTATGAGTGCATCTGGAAATGGGGTTTGGGGTATGTGTGTGTGTGTGTGGGGGGGTGGCTGTAATGGAATCGTTTCATAAGTAACATACCAGTCGAGGTACAATAGGCAGCCACAAAACCAGAGCTGTGGTAGGAATGTTTTTCCAGTATGGCATGTATTTATCCGGAGCATATTGGGATTAAAAGTATATTATCCACTCCCTCAGCACGAGGGAAGAGGGCTCGGCTGCCATTTTTAAACGTAAATGTAAACCATTGAATAAGTCTTTCCCTGGGAGATTAGGAGCGTCGTGGCTGAAACTCTCGTGATGACGAAGGACTCCATTTGCGCAAACATTACTCATGATGTCCGTCTGTCGCTTTTAGTCATTTCGCTGACGGAGTTCAATTTTAAAGCGGATGTTATATATTTAAAACTAATTCTGAATATGACAGGAAAAAACTTGGTACCCAAGAGTATATTGCCGGTCTGTTTCACATCTCTAAATTTAGTAGCTCACTCGCTGGTTAATGTCTTATTCAGCCATGCGATACCATAAAGACAATGTGTTTCTGTCCAGACCAGGAACACAAAATCAGGTAATATCAGGTAGACACGGGGAATTCCAGTGTGGGAGATGATGGCACTGATATGTAAAATTGTGACGGGAGGATACTTGTTTCTGAAAGATTAAAATGGGGGATCAATGAAAAAGCCTCCCCCCCCCCCATCCTCCCCAGGTTCATTCAGTTTCCTGCTTAAGGATATGAGGTGAACGGCATTCCAGCATACTGTAGGGATTAGTAAATGACACGGGCCTTTGTTGTGAGGTCTAGGCCGTCAGTGTGTCAGAGCTCATTCGCCCTCATTATGGGTGATTGTCATGTAGCACAGAGCGGAGGCTGCCAGCCCTGTGATGCCAATCAGAGCTGTGTCACAGGAGAGTATCGTGTATGGAGCTGTGGCTTAGCATTCCAAGTGCTCATCTCACAGCGCTGATTGTGAATTAGTGGGTTTCCCCTGCCTGGATGAGCCAAAAAGCTGTAACTTCAGGACCCCCCGCATCACTCTACCCTCATAGGGTTTGCAAGGAAAAGCATGTAGCAAAGGTCGGTTTTACAGCACACAGTGTGTGGAGTACAGGTGTGTACATGTGTGGGTTTACACCAGGTGTTCCCTGTCCAAGAGTAAATATTTGTAATGTTCTCATTTGTTTTAGAATGTTACATATGAAGTGTTTTTTTTCCAGCAAATATGTTGCATTATAGGTTTAGTTTCATTGTAGCTAGTTGTACAGTGACAATACAGATATTCAATTCAATTCAAAGGCAAATAAACACATTCAAAGGTACATGACCACATCTCAACTCACCAGAGTCCACCCTGAGGATGGGACTACTCTGGATTGACCTGAGGAGACCTAGGGTCATGGTGGTGTTCATATGTGGGAGGCCTTTGGACTGCGTGGAGTCATCTCCAGTGGCTAACACTCACACAGCCAGTTATGATGCTGGAGGCAGATAAAATGGATGAACACTGCAGCTTTGACCAAATGAAAATCAGAGCATTGTGTAAACAGTTGTGTAGCATTTATCCCCATAATGCATAGCAGTTGTCTTCAGCCTGTTACTGAGTGCTGCTAAAAATGTAAATATGTGACATGGACTGTGAAAAATATGTTTTACAGAATGAAGATGGTAAGGACGTCGTTTCTAGACGAGCTAATTCCAGAAGGACCTGTAAAAGGATTTTAAAAGTATCTATAAAGTATGTTTCCCTGCTGTGAGGCTGTGAAGATTTTTTTTGGCATCAGTTGTATGAAGAACATTTTGATTTTTTTACACACCCAAGAGGCCTGTCTGGGCTGCACCTGAATGAGCTACATGAGGCCTGTCTGGGCTCCACCTGAATGAGCTACATGAGGCTCGTCTGGGCTCCACCTGAATGAGCTACATGAGGCCTGTCTGGGCTGCACCTGAATGAGCTACATGAGACCATCCTCCTGTGGGCCCAACACCTGGAGGAGCAGCAGTAAGGGTTCAATGTGCATTGTGGATTGTAGCTACTGAAACTGGTGTTAGGAACGTGGAGCTCTCTGGTAGGAAAGGAGCCAAAGCTTGTGGGAGGTGGAGAGGTACCATCTAGATATAGCTAGACTCACCTCAACACATAGCATGGGCTCTGGAGCTAAACTGTTCCACTCTGGCATTGCCCTGAATGACAGGCATAGAGCAGTTCAGCACTGGTATGTTGGAATTTACCCTGGTGAACGAAAGGGTCTCCCTCCTTCGGCTTCACGTTGGGGCACTTATGCGCTAGACATCAGTTCAGAATATTCGGCTTTAGAGTCCTTGGATGGGCTGCTGAAAGGTGCCAACGCAGGAGACTTAATATTTCTGCTGGGAAAATTTAATGCTCACATGGGTAGCAGCAGTGACACCAGGAGAGGAGTGTTTGGGAGGAACAGCCCAACCAATATAAGCCAGAGTGGGGTTTTGTTCTAATCATGGTTTGTCCACAAGGGTGTTCTTAAGCAGGAGCGGATTTAGAGAATATTGCATAGGGGTGGGAGGGTGACAGGAAGATTTTAAGGGGTTTGCAACACCATAGCATTATTCTTTCAGATGAACAGGCATATGTGTATGAGGTAGGCCAATATATGATGTAAATACAATCAGTCATTACAAACATAAGTCCAGCCTCAGAGCACCAACTAGCAGTTTGTTTGGCTGACATATTCTACAATTATAACTGGGCCCTCTAAATTTCATAAATACTCAATAATGCCAATGTAAATTTGCGAGACAATGTGTCAAATTGTTTAAGAAAATTATTTGAAAATAAAATATATGTGACAGAGGACCTGTCCCAAAAATTATGTTCCTTACCATCTATAGAGTTCAACTAAAAATAGTCTATAACTGTGATGTTATCTTTTCTCTTAATTTTATAAAGGTTTAAGCAGTCTACACCCCTTTCCGAATGTCTCTGAAACATATCTGATGTTTGCTATATTCAGACTCATAACCAGAGGAAAAAGGAAGAAGGTGACTGCAGAGGATGTCCAGTTCTTTCACGGGTGAGACAATAATCTCTTAGTGTGATTAACAAAACAATCAATCTGCACCCTATTAATAACACATTACTATTTACAATGTGTATCTTACACCAAACACAGGTTCTTCCTAAATCTCTTTATGTGTACATGACTAGTTCTCTGGTGTTGGCCTTTCATCGCGACCTGTGGGGTGTTGCAACACTAACTACACACTGCAAAAGTGATATTTGATATAACTATAACTAAATGAACTAAGCGGAGTGCAACGTAAACAAGTTTTTAAAAACCCAAGATTGTACGACTACAATTATTCAGTACTCGGTTTTTGAAACAATGTTTAAATTAGACCGCTATTTTAAACAGCATTGAAAGCTACCCTGATTTTTTTCAGGCAGCCCTAACCCTAGTAATATTTTCTTCCCAAGGATAACAACATGAAAAATAATTACATTTAGCCTGCATTATGTATTTTTACACTCCACTTTCAATTGGTTTTTCACTGACGCAGTATTTGTTTAACAGATTTGTACCGTATAATTTATGGTATTTTGTGGTTATGTAAATAGTTTTTTACCATTAACTATAACACAGATCTCGTTTTTTACTGAAACAACCCGTTATTGTAAATGGTTTAAAATTTATAATTAACGGCACTTACCTGCTAAATAAAATACAATTTTGTTTTCAAGTGTAAATTCTATGGTGATTTACTTTTAACCAAATTTAGATTTATTTATCATTATGTTTTTGCAGTTTTTCCCCCAGAAGATTCACTTTCATTCACAGAAACGGTGTGTTGACAGTGATCTGTTCCAGTGTGCGACTCGTTATTTAGACTTTGGCTTGAGTACAGCATCGTCTTTAATGTTAGCTTTAGCTGGGCACCTGGTTGCAAGTCACCGACAACGAATGCGCAGAGTAAAAGGACTAAATTTACAAATTTTTTCATAACATTGTGCTGAAAATCTGCTCAAAGATAATCGGAATTCAGCAGATGGATGTATGTTCCCCGTGGAACAAACCTGTAATTCAAAAAGCAAAAATAATTATTCTTCAAAATGATTATATTCTTTCCTGTGAATTTACTCTGATGCCATCAGGGCAGTGCTACGTTGCTCCCATAAGGAAAACCAGTCATTACTCTTGCCCTTTCGTTCCTTCTGCCATTGGATTGCTAAACACTGATGACACTTTCAAATGTAGGCTGTGGCCGATGATCTTTGATTGCATTTTTTCCCCAATGACCCTTTTTTGCACATTGCACACCACACAGACTTGTTTTTAGTACCTTTTTTGGTGTGTGTATTGTTCGTTACTTTTGTATATATGTATACGTCTTTGTGTTGTGGTGTTGTTTGTATGGACTGGTAGACTGTTAGACAGAATTGCCCATCTGGGATAAATAAAGTTGTCTGAATCTGAATCTAATGTTAGTTTGTTCCATTGTCCATTGTGGGTGCATGGAAAGTGACTTTCTTGCAAACTTTCAGATGATTCAGGAGCAGGAAACAGAGCCTTGCTCATGCTGTTTACGGTGGGAGTGGGGAATTGTTGACCTCAACTGTGGACACAGACAAGCAATGGAAGAATATGTAGAAGTACTTTAAGGACCATGGTGGCGTGGTGGTTAGCACTGTCGCCTCGCACCTCCAGGCCTAGAGTTTGAGTCCTGCCTTCGGTGTGTGTGTGTGTGTGTGTGGGGAGTTTGCATGTTCTCCCTGTGCTTGGTGGGTTTTCTCTGGGTTCTCTGATTTCCTCCCACAGTCCAAAGACATGCAGGTTAGGTTGATTGGTATGTCTCAATTGCCTGTTGTGTGTGTGTGTGTGCCCTGAGGGTTGGTGCCCTGCCCTGCGCCCTGTTCTAGGATGGGCTCCAGGCTTCCCCATGATCCTTAACAGGATGAAGAAGTATAGAAGATGACTGACTGACTTTGAGGACCCACTGACATGCCATCAGAAGAAGTAGAGTTAGAAGACTATCATTAGGGCTGAGGCCACTGATGTAGTTAAATTCCTTAAGGCTCCTGGCATGGGTAATATTTGCCCTGAGTTCCTGAAGATCCTTGATGTTGCTTTAATGTCCTGGCTGACATGGCTTTTAATTGTGTCGGTGTTGAGGACAGTTTCTCTAGATTGGGAGACTGGCATGATGGTCTGCATCTTTAAGAAAGGTGGGTTTTAAGTTTAAGGGGATCACAATCCTCAGCCTCCCTGAAAAAATATGTGCAAAAGTACTGGAGAGGAGTGAATAAATTTTAGTCAAACCTTGGATTCAGGTGGAGATTCCATCCTGGCTATGGAACAGTGGACCTGCTCTTTACCTTAAAAGGATCATGGAGGGCTCATGACAGTTTGCCCAACCAGTCTACAGCAGTCAACAGTCTGGATCTGTCATAGGAGCTTATGGAGAGTGCTTCAGGAGTATGGGATGCAGGGCCTGTTATTGCAGGCCATTTGGTCCCCTGTATAACTGAAGCGAGAGTCAGATTCATATCACCGTCAGGTCAGACTTGTTCCTGGTACATGTTGGACTCTGCCAGGGCTGCCTTTTGTCACTGATTCTGTTCATAGTCTTCATGGACAGAATTTCTAGATACAGCCAAGGGTTGTCCAGTTTGGTGACCTCAGGATAGCATCTTTATATGTTATTCACAGATGATGTCAGCCTGTTGGCTTCACCATGCAGTGACCTCCCTTGTGCTCTTGGGCGGGTTATAGCTGAGTGTGAAGTGGCTGGGATTAGAGTCAGCATTTTCAAATCTGAGGCCATGGTTCTCAGTCAAAAAAGGGTGGGTTGTTCACTTTAGCATGAAAATGAAATACTGCCTCAAGTAGAAGAATTTAAGTATCTTGGGATCCTGTTCATGAGTGAGAGTAGAGTGGAGCAAGAGATTGACAGTGCGACATTGGTGCGACAGTAACCGTCATGCAATCGTTGTACTGACGTCATGGAGAAGAGAGACGTGAGCTGAAACATAAAGCTATCCGTTCACCAGTCAATCTACATCTCAACCCTCACCTATGGTCACAAGCTCTGGGTAGTGATGAAAAGAAAGAGGTTGTGGACATAAGCAGTAAAAATGTGCTTTCTTTGCGGGGTGGCTGGGCTCAGCCTTAGACATACAGTGAAGAGCTCTTTTCCATTCAAGAGGATCTCAAACTATATTTGCTGCTCCTCTGCATCAAAAAAGGTCAGTTGAAGTGGTTTGAGTAGCTGTCCAGGACACCTTCTGGACAAATTCCCGGGGGAGTTGTTTTGAGCATGTCCAATAGAGAGAAGACCCCAGGGCAGACCAAGGGGATATTATATCACTCAAGTAGCCTAGAAGTTGTGGCATGGTCTTGTGGTTATTACCACCATCACCTTGCACCTTTGGGCCATTGGGTTGACCTCCCACCTCGGGTCTGTGTGTGTGGAGTTTGCATGTTCTCCCTGTGCTTGGTGGGTGTTCTCCAGTTTCTTCCCACAGTCCAAAGATATGTGGGTTAGGTTTATTAGTGTCTCTAAATTGCCCATAGTGTGTGTGTGCCACCTGGCAGTGGGTATAAAATGCCTTCAACAACAGATGGAGTGATGCATTGGTTGAAGTACTTCAATTCCATCACTGGCACTGTGTTTGCTGCCTAGCGAACCCTGCCATGGTGCGGGACTAAGGATAGGAAAAGGAAGAAGAAGATGTAGCCTAGAAGTGCCTGAGTATCCCTGTGGAGTTGCTGGAGGAGGAGACTGGAGAGCGGGAGGTCTGGGCATCTCCGATTAAACTGCTGCCCCTGCCATCTGGACCCGGATAAGTAGAAGATGGATGGATGGAGTAACCTTACATAGTTTTGACTAATTAAAGGATTGAATATCTATGTCACATCATTCATCATAGAAATGCTCAATTTGAGTTAAAACAATCACACATTTTATACTTAAAAAAAATTGCAGATTAGACAAACATGTATCTGTGAAAATATTAAATCCAGTTTCTTGACACCAGGATTTTAATTATTTTTCCATGCTTTTGACTGTATACACTTGTGTATATAATTGCTTTCATTAATTATGTACAATTCCTCAAATATAATAAAATATTACAAAAACCTGAGCTCCAAAAAGCATGCTTGACTAGCAAAGTATGCACAAAACTGGTGAAAGGCAAGAATCACTGTAGAAATAGAACAGTAATAAACAGGCAAATGTCACTATGACAAGGTTGAATTGGACTCAGTTTTACTCAGTTAAACCAAATGCCTTCAAGGCAAAAGAGGAGTCTACCTCAAATGACCTAAATGGTGTTAAGAACAAAGACAGAGTTGTTTTTGCCGTCAGCTGAATTACCCTGTGAATGGATGCCTTCCATAACTATAATGGGAGCCCAGACTGGGTTGGTCAACATCTGCAGAAGGTGACTTTCACTGCCCATATGTATGTCACTGCCAGTTTTGTGCCCGTTTCTCTGACCACGTCTGTGGAAGACTTCGGCAGGCGTTGCTGACTTCATGCTCACTTTTCCTGACTTTTCTATTTGCCTCTAAGTCCTTCCCACAGATGTAACTCATCATCCTTTACCCATTTCACTCCCCCTTTCATGTTCCTACCTTTCAGAACCATGCTGTTGAAGTCACCTGTTTGTTGAGCTGAGTACACCAGCCTAACTGCTGTTAGCAGGCCTCCATCATTTTACATGAGAACTCTAACAGCATGCAGCCCATCTCTGTACCTCCCACAATGCCTTGACTCATTACCTATGTCAATGAGGCACATCGGATAATTTCACATTAAAAACAACTGATGAGATGAGGCCAGGGGTGGTCTGCAATCAAGAGAACCCATGGTGCTGAAACACTTTCTCATAATTAAACAAACACTTTCACTGAACATGATGAAGTAATGATGCTAATCCTGGATGCAGATTAAAAAGCAGCCTGTTATACATATGATTGTTCTCTCAGAAATTTTCTAACTATATATACTACAAACTGTATAACATTAAACTAATATATACAATAAAACATTACCAGGGCAATTGACCTTGCTGTGATCAAACTGCTTAAAATTTTTAATAACAACAATGTATGTTTCTATTTGTAAATAATCGAAACTGTAGCAATTTATACACTTAAATTATGTTCTCTGCTCACAACTTCATAGATGCAGTGAAGCCAGTGTAGGGCTTGTGTGACAAAGGTTCTGTAATGCAGTTTTAATTCCAGAATTATGGAATATTCTGCTGATTGTAAGAGAACAAAACTGAAGTGTTACGTTCATGATGAGTAATTGAACTGTAAGTCATTTTAACAAGTAAAAATAAACCCTATTTGACAGATACACAAACAGAAATACATAAAATGTATTTTTTAATATCATTTCATCAACCTCAAATTTTACATAGCAACATAGATATACAAAGTACATAATTATTATTATTACTACTACTACTACTAATAATAATAATAATGAGGTGATTGACACATGAATGAGAATGGGGTTGCTCTGCAGGTAAGGGATGGGTGGAAATGTGCAATGCCACGTAGATTGAAATAAGATGACTTGGACACTGTTAGCATCAGATTCAAAAGATTGGTGTGCTGTCAAAAGTGACCCCCAAAGCTCTTACCTTCACACATCCAAAAACAAACAAACAGTTCAATAAACAATTAAGACAACAACACAATCATATGGTGATATTCTGCAGAACTTGTGTTTTTACTGTTATAATTAAAACAGGTACAGTGTACAGGGCACAAAGTGCTAATGATCCACAAGCACAGCTCCACCCTGTGAGCAGATTTGGCTGCTGATCACAGCAGCGCTGTTCACACAGCTGGCGTGCTCTGACCCTGATCTGGCCCTGCTCTGGCCCTGATCTGGCCATGAGGGGTGACCTCCAGCAGCACGCTGCTGTGTCCACTTGCGTAGTGCTGCCTGATGCCTAGAGACGTGCGTTTTCATGGCACAGCAGAAGAGAAGAGAAGAGGAAGGCCGAGGTCTCTGAGCGGGAGGTTTTGCCTTTCTGTTTGCAAAGGGAGGTGCTAGTGCTAGCACAACGAGAGGGGAAGCACATACCACACAGGCATCTGCTGATCCAACACACCACTGCCAACAATGAGGGGTTCTTGTGCACAGCACATGTGCAACCTAAAACAATCATTTATTTGCTCATATGCTTACCGCAGAAACATGCATGAAGCATTTCTATCAAATGTTCTTGAAAAGATATGAAACAGCTCTGAGAGCTGCAGGTCAGGTGCTGGGTCACTTCGTTGTGACAACTTGTGAAATTGCCTTTTGGAGCAGGGGTGGGGGTGGTAGCATTCTCTCATCAGTACCTAACATATTTTTGAACTTAATATTTATTTAAAGGACTTTCTGACAGTGTGATTTTCTTTCTAATGGGGCTATTTTTCTTCAGGGTGGTGTAATGGTTACTCTTGTGTGGAAGGTATATAAGCTAGACTGTTCTGTGCACAGTCCAGGTGAGTTAATGAGTAACTGTGATTTGGCTCTGACGAAACAAGTCAGAGACAACCCTGCTTGGCAGTCCTGACAGACCATGTGATGTTTGCTGTATGGACAGCACACTGTCTGCTGTATGCAGAGCACACTGTCTGCTGTATGGAGAGCACACTGTCTGCTGTATGGAGAGCACACTGTCTGCTGTATGGACAGCACACTGTCTGCTGTATGCAGAGCACACTGTCTGCTGTATGGACAGCACACTGTCTGCTGTATGCAGAGCACACTGTCTGCTGTATGCAGAGCACACTGTCTGCTGTATGGAGAGCACACTGTCTGCTGTATGCAGAGCACA